>JANIJG010011357.1:0-20219 GCA_024611175.1 Megaceryle torquata
TTCAACACAAAACTGGTTTTGCTCTGTTTGGAAGTGGGTGAGGTGACACCACAGGAGAGCACTGCAGTGATGGTAAATGAGGCAGTGCCACCAAAAGCCTTCCAAACAACAAAAAAGGAGTTAAAAATTACAGCAACGTTACACTATTTGGGTTGTCTCAATAGCCCCATGTATGGTCTTTCTTTGCATTCATATTACTACTGAAAGGAACTATGTTTTTCCATTGTTACAAAGCTCCTGACTGAAGCGGAACTCTGGAGCTCTTGCTGAATGACAAATCCTCCCTTCTCCTTGTAGCTGAACAGAATAACCTGTGCATTTTTCTGACAGCTGTACTCACTGTTGCTGCATTGGCGTGTGGAAGATCTCCTCAAAGCATTAGGCAGATCTACAACACGGCACAATCGGGTCTGGATGACACGCAAATCAGTTTCCCCAATAAAAAGGTAAAAATGGGAAGCCTGTCAGGTGCAGATAAAGCATAGAGTGTGCTGTAAGGCGAACAGCTAAGGAAGAGATCCTGCCTGCAGCAGCAGAGAGGGCAGAGTGGCTGCAGTAGTAGATTGCAAATCTAGAGGGGAACTCGGGGATTTTTTTAAGCATGGGAAAGCAGAGTCATAGGAAAAATGTTATAAACTGATACCTGACAGTCCTTAAGAAACATGAAGGATGGAAGATAATGTCTGCTTCAAATAAGCTCAGACAAACAGCTAGGATACCTGAACATCTAAACAAGAGATAACCACTCAACCCCCTAGAAAAACCTCATGGGAGAGGATAAATGGGCTCCATAAGAGCATAGACTTGATCTGAGGAAGATGCATCCATATTAGAGCAACACCTCTCAAACGAGATTAGTGTGTATTGTGCTGTAACCTCTGCTCATGCCTTCATGGTACAAAGGTAACTGCCTCACCAGTTGGGTACTGGATGTACACTCCCTTTTTCCATGTTCTAATAACCTTGCCACTGACCCTGCCTTTTGATCTGGCCCTTCTCTGTACCCATGCCAAGGTCCTCGCAGAGTAACACCACATGACATCTTACACAGAACTTAAAACTCCTCGCCATCCACCAGAACAATACTGAAGTGTTGAAGGAGCCTGATCATTTAAATTGTGCATTCTGTTTCAAATCTGTAAGAGCTTCTGTGGAAGAGTGACTGAGAGTTTGTCTTTCTTTCTAAGCAAGCAGAGTGCTGCTCTCTGCTGAAGTAGAGCCTCTGAGCTGATTAAAGCCAAGTGCCCTAATATCTTGAAGGAAAGCCAGACAAGCATGTTTCCCTCACACCTTCCATAATGTTCTGGGTGAACACTAGACATCACCAGAAGGCAGAAAGTGTGCTCATCTTCAAGAGCAGCAGCCATCTTAAACACTAATGCACAGAAGAGCTGAAAAGCACTTTACAGCTCATTCAGAACTTCAGCTGTCAAGTCTGTGGAGGCTCTTCCTGCTTATTGTAACTTTATGGTGTTTTTCTTCTTTTACAAGTAGCAGACAGAGTATCAAAAAGCCTCCTCTCCCTCTCGCTATCAGTCTGGTGCATCTCTCCCTGGAGCCCTTTCTCCTCAGGAAGACAGCAACAGCTCATCAAAGCCCTCAGACTACAGCAGGGAGGGGGAAATTAAATTTACCAGGTGTGATACAGCCAGGGGCAGGAGGAGGGCATGACTGTCCCAATAAGTGCAGTAACACCAGAAACCTCCTTATTCCACTAAGATTTATAGAGATATTAACAGCTGCAAACCCCTCAGAGCAGGAGGCACAGCAGAGTTAAATTGTTAATTAATTGTTAAATAAAGTTAAATTGAACTCTAGGGTACAGATGAGAATTAGTCTAAAAGGCATTCTTCACCCCAAATGTTAGCTAAAAACAAAGCCACCTCCACATTGTCCCAACACACACACCCCCTGCAGACCTAGCTTGAATTTGCACAATGAAATATTAGAGGGGCATTTCAGAAGCAGATAAGCAGGATCATATCCCACACTCCTGCTGCAGAAGAGTGGACGTACTTATTGTAATGGAAACGTGGAGGTGGTAGAGACAGTGCTACACAGCACAGCTGAAATTACATCAAATTAGGTAGGTCAGAATTCCACTGTGGGTCAGTTCAGGATCTTTCCTTCTGTGCTGGAATAAAACAGCTTAATTCCTGCACAAAGCCCTAATCCTTTATTTTACAACTCATCTTGGCCATGGCACCTTCAGCCAAATTTGTCAACAAAAAAAAGGAAATACAGCACCAATTCTATACCAGAAAGTTACAATCATTAAACACATAGTTCCTCACTTTAGAGAGATCCTTCTCCAAGAGTTAATACTCAAAGTCAGTTCTTAAGTATTATACAAACAGAAGAAATGCGAGTTTAATGAAAAAGCCCCTTGCCTGGTAGCTAATGGGTAAGTATTCAGAGCCCCACACAGTGTACACAGTCCTGAGCAGTGGGCTCGCCCCCCCCAACACCCCCATTGTCTTTTTTGAGGTCTTGTTTCCAACCTTGAAGCACCAATTCTCTGCAACTGGAAATGAATCAGTGTCAATTCCTTGATTGGCCCAGGACCAGAGAGTCACTTCTGATCCCAGCTGACTACAGACTAGCACTTTTTGTCAGCTCTATAATTTCAATTAAGATTTATAGATATTAGTGCCAATAGGAATAGGATGAAGGGGGGGTGGGGGTGGGGGGGAAGTACTCAAGCTACTGTGGGAGCCTTTTAACTAAGCTCTAAATATACCCAGGCTCACATAAAAGTATTTCATTTACTGAGTAAATGAATTCTCATACATAGTTCAAAATTCTAATTGAGCAGAAGCAGCTCTAGGGTCAGGTGGGGTGGTGCTGGAAATGCTTTGTTGTCTCCCCGCTCTGAAGAGGTGGGAAGCCCAGTGAGGGCTGCCCAAAGCATTTGGCCTTACCAGGATTCATGCTGTTTTGTTTGCCATGCTGGCTGTCCTCTAGTCTCACGTGGGAGCAGCAGATTTTATTTTATTTTTTTTTCTCAAAAACTTGAAACTTCAATCAATAGAACATAGGCTTGATCATGACTATGGTGCAGTAGCAATACAATTTTCCATAAGTAACAGAAAAGCAGAATTCTGTTTCTATGTGGAATGAACACTCACAAGAAACAGCAACATGAAGCAGCAATATTTTGTTCTCTTGTGCATCCAGGTGTTGGTAACAGGGGACAGAAGCAGGACAGGCAGGTGCAGATGAGACAACAGTAATATTTGATTGATACTGCAAGTCCAAATGAAGGAAACAATAAAAAGGATTAATTTAATCTGGGTGGATCAGAAGCCAGGAAAAATCAAGCACAAACACAGTTTTATGAATACTGGCAGGAACCCATAATCTGTACATTTTTAACTCTTCGGGGATGTAATGAGGCCTTTCCCCACCAAGTGTTATGGAGCTCATTCTGCATTATAAAACCCCAACAAACCTGTCCAGCTGAATAGAAGGAGCATAAGAAGACTGATAAATATTCTTGAGAATAACATGTAGTGTGTCTGGGAAAGCATGTAAGCAGACCAAGATGTTGTGGTCAATGACCTAAAGGAAAAAAAAAAGTGTCAGTGCAAGAACTGTGAGCACCAGAGCTCTGTCCTGGAGTAAGAAGAGGAATACGCCAGGTCTAACCACACCTTGGACCCATCTAGGCTGCCTCAAGCACACCTGTTAGGGAACAGCCACAGCACCTCTATCTCCCTTGCCTGACAACAACATGGTGCCGCCCCTTCCATCAAACATGTTAAGATGAACTATCGTGATAACGCACACAATACCCACACCACCTTTTAGACCTCTTTCTATAGGGACCCATAATGTTAACTAGGCAAAAGACCTGCTTTTATTCAGGGGCAGAGTTTATTCCATGACCAAAAGCATCCTTAATCCTGGATGCGAGCCTAACACAAAGGAGCTTTACATAAAATTTCTTCCAGATGCTCAGTCTCTAATGATAATTTGGGTTAAGATCAGCTGACTCCTATCTTTGGGTTGAGTCAGACACTTAGTGTTCCCGTTTTTCTTCATCAGCTTCAGCTCTCTCACCTTCTGGCTTCCATCAGCATTTTCAGTCAGTAGGATCCCTCCAGCCTGGGGCTTGGTGTAGAAGTGATGGAGGGAAGGCTGCTCCTGATCAATATTTCTCCTGTTTTCCAGGGCCATGCTATCCATTTCTTAGTGGTTTTCTGCCTTAACTCCTGTCAGCCAAGCAGATAGCCCAGAGGGAGCAAGACACACAAACATGGTTCTTTAAGTGCATATAACTTGCTTGCCCTGTAGAAGTCAAAAAGGGCCAGCGGTACCATAGGACCCTGCAGGCAGCGGGGCTGAGCATAGGTTTCTGCACACTGAAGAAAACATGAAGAAAACTGTTCACCACATGAAACAGGCTTGCCAACAAGGTAGTTGGAACAGACCCAGCCAGTTGGGTTTGGCTGGGGAGTGAGTTGTTGTCAATCCTAAACAAAACTCAGCATTTTCTCAGCTGGGGCTTTTAAGAGGAAGCACTAAATGGATTTTGGCATAACAAGTTTTACCAACAGTGTCTCTCCTTCGCAATCCCATTTAGCAGGTATCAGCTCTTACAAACACCACTGGGATTGCACAGACTTCCG
This sequence comes from Megaceryle torquata, assembly GCA_024611175.1. Taxonomy (NCBI): domain Eukaryota; kingdom Metazoa; phylum Chordata; class Aves; order Coraciiformes; family Cerylidae; genus Megaceryle; species Megaceryle torquata. Next base: position 4,632 of record JANIJG010011357.1, read on the forward strand.
GGGGGTTCCATTAGAAACTGTATCAGGGACCTGAATGATTGTTTGTGGCAGAGTGATGCAGGAAATCTCCCATTACTGAAAGAACCGTGCGCACACAAAAAAATTATTCACAAAATATGGGAAAAGAAATATAAAAATCTAGAAGTGTTTCCAAACAAATAAATACCAGAGAAAATATCATTCACTGTTGACATTTGCTGACATCCCAAAACCTGCAAAACCAGAGTCCTCCCTACTCTAGTCCCTTAAAAAGTCACAGTCAGCTGTTAGTCCTCAGAAGGATGCTGCAGCTTGAAACAAGAGACGGTATTTGAGATTCAAAGAAAGAGCAAGTGACCTGTGCAAATTCTGTATTCTTTGGTGAAAGCAAATTAGCTTGAGACAACTGGCAAATTACAGTATTACAGCAAGACTCAAAGAATGCTTTTGAAGAAATAAAGGAACGGCACAAATACTAAGCCTGAAATGGTATAGCCCAGAGAACAGGCTAACCAGCATCAGACAGGAATGGAATAGGGAATCATAGAACGGTAGGGGGTGGAAAGGACCCCTGGAGATCATCGAGTCCAACCCCCTGCCAGAGCAGGATCACCCAGGGCTGGCCACACAGGAACAGATCCAGGCAGGTCTTGAAAGTCTCTAGAGAAGGAGACTCCACAGCCTCTCTGGGCAGCCTGTGCCAGGCTCTGTCACTCTCACAGGAAAGAAGTTTTTCCACATGTTGAGGTGGAACTTCCCATGTTTCAGCTTGTGACCATTACCTCTCATCCTATCACAGGTCACAACTGAAAATGCCCTCAGAGTGGCTGCTACCATCTATCATCCACATCACACCAGGTACAGAATTAAAATTAGTAATTGGAATGAAAAATCTGTGCAAACTGGAGAAAGACCTTGCAGCAATACTATGTAGGATAAACATTTAATCAGAAACCAGTAGCTGAACTAAATAATGAAAAAAATGAAAATCAAACACTGAGAATAAGATGAACTCTCTCCCTCTGTTTAGAGGTTCAAAGAAGATGATATGCATGCTGTTATATAGAGAGCAGCAGGAAGCAAGGACCAGTACTGATCAAGCAAAAACATGCTATTGATTAGCATTTTTTTGTTGTACCAGATTCAAACTTCTGGTTCCTCCATCTCACTATTCTAAAGCTGAGAGATAACAACACCAAACCCTTAAAAATTAAGATTTAAAAAAATAAGTAAATATTCTTAGTAACCACATAAAAGATGAGCTGTGTATTCTCTCAGATACACTCTTCAATTACAACACATTATTGCTACAGCAATAAAACACGAGCTTAACAGGTTATGCAGGTTCTTTTTTTCCCTGAACTGGTACTTTTCATTTAGGCTTCTATAAGAAATAGTAGGTCACAGATCAGAGTATCATCAAAACACACAAAAAATTTCTCTACTTCTAGAACATCTATTAGTTGTCTACGCCCCAGTTCTGCAAGACACTGAACATCACTGGCATTGTCTGCATAAATCACCTAAGGTCCATACCTGCAAACTATCTATATCATATCTATATCTTATCTATACTCATCAGAAATCTGCACACACCAAACTGTAGTTTCCCTCTTCTAAACCATACGAGTGCCCCAAGCAGCATCCCAACCTAGAAGTCACTCTGGCTACATCATTAACTCTTAAAAGCACATTGTAGTAGAATATTTACACCCAAATCACCACATAAAAATCATCAGCAGAAGAGCTGTTAAGGTTATTCAGGGAATCTACTCTATCTTTTGTAAGTCTGACAGGCTGTCCAATATTCTATCCAGTCTTGATTCAGTTCTAGCTGAAAATAGATCTAAACACCAAAACACCCACCTTTTGTAAGGCTATTTGTTGAACAGATGAGAGACTTAAATGAAATTTTAAATTTTCTACTTTTCTCATGCATCTTAAGGGGGGAAAGAGGTGTTGAGGGTTTGGGTATTTTTTAGGGTTAAAGTGGCTGTGAAAGACCTGAGACATTATTGAGAGGGTGCTGCAACTTCTCAAAAGCACCCACTACCACCTGCTGTTATTCACAATGTGTTGTAGTCACTCTCATTAGCACTCAGCTCCAACACAGAAATCGTCCAGCCACTGGTCCTGCATTAAAGGACCACTGAAAATGTCCAGCAACTGGTCCAGAACTGAATGCAGGTGCTGGCCTTCACCTTCTCCTGGCAGTCCTTTCACAGCCCCAACAAACCAGGGGCTCCCACCATTGATTTATCTGCTAATCTTTATAACATTGTGCATTTGATAAAGCCAGTGCCCAGCTCCAAAACTGGAAGCATCCAGACATTGCTCCCACAGGAAAGGTGCCAGCACCAAATGCCATTGTTGGTCCCCACCTTCCCTCAGCAGCCCCTTCACAGCCAAATACTTCCATACCATTTAGACTTCAGTTTTGAGGGTAAACATCTACCGAGATATCCGTGCTATCTGTCCTTCCCTCCTGTTCCCCATCAAAATGACAGAAGCCTAACTTCTGTAAATAGGTAGAAGTGATGGATACTCCTCCTTTGTGATCTGTTTGATAGTTTTGCTGTAATAAAAAATGTGAAGTTTTCTTGCTTTCCTTGATAGCTTAAGAGAGAAACTGCAATTCACCAAGGAGATGAAACAATATTAGTTATCAACAGGATTCCATCTGATGCTGCAAAATTACAAAACCTCTTTCCAAAGGCTTAAATCATCAAGGTGGGGAAAGAAGAATAAGAGAGCATGAAGACAAACAGTAATTACCAAAGGGAGTGTAATTAAAATAGGCCTGAGACTGCTTGAAGCAAGCATGAAAACATTGGCCAGAATAGGTCTGTTAGAGCACATTCATTCTAATAAGGGTTAATAAATGAGGGGAGAGGGGGAGCCTGGAAAAAAAATCTCAGCATGGGCATGAAAAAACTGCTGTTGGAGAGAAAGGAATTGAAGGGTTGGGTGTACTGTGAAACACTGATTTCTGAGCAGGAAGACAGTGATGGATAAGCCCCAGTATCTCATCTAACTGTCATCAGGTCCTTAGTCCCAAGGAAGCATGGTACATCCAAGGACTCACCCAACTTATAACAAAGAAGAGAAAGACAAGATTATTTGCTCGAACATGTGTCATCCACCTCCCAGCTACTGTGGGTGATGGATTCCTCTACAGAGGGGGCAGCCAGGCTCTGTCCCATTACAATGGCCACCCACCATCTCCCAGTGCTCACCTGGTTTTAGACATAGCACCAATTCACCCTGGCATCCATGCCAGGATTTCCAGCTGTGCAAGACTCTTGCCTCAAAAGGGAGGGAGGATTAAAATGAAATAATGAATGAGCAAAAGTTCACAGGAAGTTAAAGGTTCCACAGGATTTCTGAAAAGTAGCTTTGCAGCACATAGAGATGCACGTACTGAGTGTAAGGGGGCAGCACAGACAGATGCAGTGCCCATTTCAGGCCTTAGGTGATAGAGATGCTATAGAAAGGTAAAAACTGAACTAAAACTTCTGGAGTTTCTAAGACTACCTGTGCCACACACAATGCACTCCAGCAGACATGTCTCATACTGTTTATGCCTCAGTTTCCCCATCAAAAAAATAAAACTAAACCCCAATAGTCTCTTATCAACCTTGTAAAATAGGAAATAAATCCACCAATATCTCCAAGGTGAAGAGATACTGTGAGGACACAGGCTCAACTTCAGATGCATTTTCTTTATGTAGTGGTGCACTGATTTTAGCGCAGTGATTTTGTACTTACTGATTGTAGGCTACCACTGGCTTTTTACTGTAATACAAATCCAGTGCAAATACAGCTAAGGGAAGTAAACTAAAGAGAGTTCTTTTTGACCCTGAATCAATGCAGCTGTCTGTTTTCAGGTGATGGAGTGACATTGGTGTACCATTGGTGTTACTTTTACTGGGAAAAAGAGTTTTTTTAGAAGTCGTCTTAGTTCCTTCTAACTCTCTAGTGCTTTGATGCAATATATATTTTACACAGAACTATAGAAATTTAACACTGGACAAGCCGTGTATTTCTCTCAGCCCACTAAATACACCCAAATGGCTAGTCACAGGGTCTACTTTACAATTTCACATAAACAAATGTCAGATGAAACTAGGAAAAACCATATCTGTTCAACAAAGTAGATACAGCTTCAGAGGGTCTGAATCTAGGGCAATGTATGAGTTTGTAACATGTGAAAGCCAGAGAAAAACTTCAGCTTCAACATTCAAAGAAACAGCAGGGCAAGGAACCTTCTTTTACTTCTAAACCAAGCACTTTTTTTTTTTTTTTTTTTTTGAGAAATAACAGACATGGCAACTTTAAAGCCCTTCTAGTTTCTTTTTAGAGCACAGACAAACTTTGAAGTCTCATCCCAAGAACCTATACACAAAAAATATGACGCAGCCTGGAGTGACAAAGCACTCTGCTTTGCCCCACACAATTCCTCTGTGCCTGTCCCAGCAGGCCCCCTGCCAGCACCATTCATCCTGTGCTGGGAAGTGTCCAAGTCAGCCCCCCACAACAGCAGCAGCTACTGCCACCTTTGCCTGCAGCCCCATCCAGAACATGAGATAAAAGCCTCATGCTTTAAACTCTCTGGTGGAACCTCACCTTGGCCCTGCCACTTCAGCACACAGTCCCTCCCTTGCAGGAGGGAGGCAACCACATGGGAGAAAAGGGTGTGGAGAAAAAGGTGGAGAAAAGTGAAAACAACCCAAACCTCACTTACCTTCCTCAGACCCTGCTGACTCCTCCTCACCTTCCAGATGAGCTATTATTAAACATTTTGACTTCTCAGTACCTTCCCTAATCCCCAATATTCTGCTGCACTCTCCCAGCCCCATCCCCTGTACAGAACTTTGATGCTTTCCCAGGCTGTGCCCTCCCCTTGTCCAGCTGCCCTTTCTTCCCCCACCTGTGCCCTGCATCCCAAACACTACTGGGCCCTCCCTCCCTCTCCTCTGCCTGCTCTCAGTGGCCTCTGCCCAGCTGCCCTTGGGACAGCAAACCTGAGCCTTGCTAACTTTACTGAAAAGCTCTGTGCTGACACTGGCCTAATCCTCTGCAGATTTATTCTTTAAAAATTAAATAACTGTATGTATTTCTTTAGCTCTAAGTCTCTTTAGGTTGAAGAACAGCTTCAGAGAATAATACATTTTTAATGAAACATAGAAAATGGACAAACCACTTTTAGATACAGCTACAACTAATATTTTTCCTTATCTTTTTAAGGTTCAGGGGTGGTTTTTTGGTTTTTTTTTGGTTTTTTTTTTTTTTTGCTGCAAAGGAATGTAAACACAGTCGCTTCTACATCTATATGCACATTGATACACTAAGCAGAAAATTAATCTCTGGGAGAATATCAAAGATAAGATTCATTAAATCAGTACAGGTTTACAAATCTTTGTCTCTCCACTACTTATGTAAAAGGGAGAGAAGATAAAGAGAAACCCCCCTTTTGAATATGGAGTAGCAGCTGCATCCCACAGCTGTGGCCATCCTGGGGCCAGTTCTTTCCATTTCTGTGGATTAGTGTCACCTCATAGACTTCAGCAGAAGCCACATCTGCTTGCATCAACTGGAGATCAAGTTCCCAACATCTGCATTAAGCCAAATTCCCTTCGCAATTGTACCAGGATAACTCTGTTAACCTCACTGGAAACATTTGTTCAACTAAGCACACCAGCAGTCCTACTGTATTTATTTTTTTTCCCAACTCTGTTTTCATAGTTACTTTGTTTTCATTGCTCTTTTCCCAGTTATCCAGCTAGAACATGAGGTTCCAAGTGAAACCTGGCTCCACTTCACAAGCATGTGGTGAGTCTGTGGTTGCTTCCAAGAGTTTTAGAATAAAACCGAAGCCCTTTGTCTAGTTCTTATACCTGTCAGCAATCACCTGCTCAGCTTTGACTATGCTGAAACAACCATGTTAAAATACAGAGACCTGTCTTATTTAAGTAACACAGACAGATTACCCATAGCAGAAGCACAGGTTACTGGGTCACTCACCTGTCCTCCTGGGCCAAGCAGAGCACACTCCCAAACACTTGGATCACAGACACACACGTGCAGCTGGTGTGGAGCCAGTGCTTGCCCCAAAAGCTGATCATAGATAGATTTGCTGCCCACTGCAGCTCCACAGCTACCCTCCTGGAGCTCAGCCTGCATACAAGCCAGTGCAATGCTGCAGTGGAGACAGGGTATCAGGACTGGTGGTCTAGTACACTAATTTCCTGCTGTCCTTACAGACTAAATCAGGCTTGGCAATACACTTGTGTAGAACACAAATATTTGTGATAAACCAAATCTTCCCAAGAGCAAAACATGTTCTTCGGTCTTACCTTGCTTCTCCCCACAGGGCCCAGCCACTGACCTGGCTGCAAGGAGCACGTGTTCTAATGGCGAGCGGTTACGTTTGCACTCATTAACCAGAGCTGCGAGGAGCAGCCCAAACGAACGGCTGCTTTCCTGCCACCGTCAGTCAGTCATCTGGAAATCTAATTTGTATCATATTTGGCAGGCACGCAGCCATCTGCTCCAGGGGTACACTCCAAGGGCAGCTGCCAAATACCAAGCAGCCTTTCTGCCACAGGGAAAACTAATTGCCTTTATTGGACTAATACAGGTTGAGAGCTAATGATACAGGATGTTTCTCCACAAAAGAAATTAAAAGCATGTTTTTTTAAATATAGTTAAGAATTACATTAACCTGTGTAAGAGCCAAGCCTTTCAACTGACCAACATCTGGTAATTAAGTAATAGGACAACAGGAAAAGGCCTCAAGCTGTACCAGGGGAGGTTCACATTGGATAGGAGGAAAGTTTTCTTCCCTGCAAGGTTTGTTAAGGCCTGGACCAGCCTGTCCAGAGCTGTGGTGGACTCCCTATCCCTGGAGGGGTTTAAAAGCCATGGAGATGTGGTGCTGAGGAACACAGTTTAGCAGTGACTTGGCAGTGCTGGGTTAACAGTTGGACTTGATCTTAAAGGTCTCTTCCAATGATTCTGTGAAGTTCCTTTACTGAAATAATAAAAGGAAAGGTGGAGAGCTGGGCAAAGGCAAACATAATGAAGTTCAACAAGGGTAAGTGTAGAGTCCTACACCTGGGGAGGAACACCACCATGTACCAGTACAGAGTCACAGAATATTCATGGTTGGAAAGGACCTCCTAGATCACGGAGTCCAACCATACCCGTAACAGAAAAACACCTGAACACCCTGATCAAACTTGACTTCAAAAGCACAGCCCCCTACATGCCTGCCACCAGAGCATGTCCTGAAGCACCAGGTCTACCCATTTCTTCACTACCTCCAGGGATGGTGACTCTACCACCCCTCGGGCAGGCTGTTCCAGTGCCTCACCACTCCTTCTGTAAAGAATTTCCTCCTAATATCCAATCTAAACCTCCCCTGATGCAACTTCAGACCATTTACTCTGGTTCTGTCAGTAGTTACTACGGAGAAGAGGCCAACACCCACCTCTCTACAACCTCCTTTCAGGTAGTTGTAGAGGGCAATAACATCTCCCCTCAGCCTCCTCTTCTCCAAACATAACATACCAGTTCCCTCAGCCTCTCCTCACACAACTTGTTCTCTAAACCCCTCACGAGCCCTGTAGCTCTCCTCTGGACACCTTCCAGTATCTCAATGTCTTTCCTGTAATGAGGGACCCAGAACTGAATACAGTATCCGAGCTGAGGCCTCAAGTGCTGAGTACAAGGGCACAATAACTTCCCTTCTCCTGCTGACCACACCATTCCTGATCCAGGCCAGGATGCTGTTGGCCTTCTTGGCCCCCTGGGCATACTGCTGGCTCACATTAAGTCAGCTGTCCACCAGCACCCCCAGGTCCCTTTCTGCCAGGCAGCTCTCCAGCTGCTCCTCCCCAAGCACAGAGCACTGCCTGGGTTGTTGTGACCGAAGTGCAGGACCCAGCCCTTGGCCTGGGAACTAGAAGACCTTCGGGAAATGGGATTCTTTTGCACTATGTAGATGATATTTTAATAGCTATGGAAAAGGAGGAAGAATATAAAGAATGTACTGTGAGTTTGTTGAATTTTCTTGGACTAAATGGTTATCAAGTTTCATTACAGGAAGCCCAGATTCTGAAGGAAGAATATACTTAGGATTTGTGATTGCCAAGGGACAGAGGCAGCTCGGGAATGACTGAAAAGAAGCTCTATGCCAGACTCCAGAACCAACCACGGTAAGAGAGCTTTGAACCTTTTTGGGAATGAGAGGTTGGTGTCTACTATGGATTCATAATTACAGACTTAGGGTTAAACCTTTATATCAACTATTGAAAAAGAGCCAGACACGATTAACATGGACTGACAAAGCTGGGGGGTGGTGTTCAAAGAACTGAAAGGAGAGCTAATGAGGACTCCAGCTTTGGGCCTGCCCCATCTAACTAAGCCCTTCTGGCTGCTCTCGCATGAGAGATGAAGAGTGGCTTTGGAAATTCTAGCCCAGAAGCTGGGTCCCTATAAGCACAGGGGGTTTGGAAGCTCCCATTGTTGTTTCACTACAGCAGAGTCAGCTAGATGCTCTCTTGCTCCACTGAAGAGTAGCTGCTTTTCTTAGTTCCTGCCTCTGTGGTCCCGGCTTAGGAAGGTGAGCTGCATTAGTGCAAATGTGAGGCTGTTCTAGTGAACAGTGTCTGCGGGGGGTTCAGGGACAGAGGAGATCGGGTTTGGCAGGGGGTCTTCCCTTGCAAACAGGTAAACAAAGCATAAACCAATGGTTTTCCAGCCATAAAATGGTAAAAAAGCTAGGGGACTTCTTATCTGTAAGTGCCCTTGGCCCAGCAGCCCTGAGCCAGCTCCTGCACTCTCGCTCTTCTTGCCAAAAAACAAACAGAGCGTGATGGGGTTGACACTTCAGTCCCCTCACCTTGGGTTAACCACCGCCTTGCCCCAAGGTGAGGTAGCTGGGCAGGGCCTGAGCTGTGTAGGGGCTACAGCCAAGGGCTGCTCCTTGTCCTCAATAGCCCAGGTCACCACCTCCTCCTCATCCTCCCCCACTGACAGCTGCTAGTAGAAAAATAGCTCTGTGTGTGTACAGGATGTGAAATAGGGATAGAGGCAGGCAGTGCAGATACATTACATTAAAAAGTATACACATGTAATCATCTCGTGCGTATAATATCTACACAGGCTACCACTCCACTACTACAGCATCTGCAATACACTGTGCACACTATGCTACCTACAACAGGCATATTCTATATACACTATTATACAACTCTAGAGGGACCTTACACAACACCGACCACACACAGTATCTATACTATATTGTTTCTAAAGAGAGTAGCTATAGGGTATGTGCACTTATCTGTATGTACATAGGGATGCCTCCATATATACGTACATGTGTGCAATATGTCTAATTAGATATGTATTTATATTTTCCATGGATGCAGGGAAGTATTTGACTTTGTTCTTAAATAAATTTAATGCCTCTTTGTGTTTGGCATTTGAGCGGTGCCACCAAATGCTCACCCTTACTGCAACAGCTCTGTTCCTAACCACCCAACTGTGTTTTGATGGCCTTCAGTATCCTGAGGAAAGGCACTGCTGCAGGCCCTGCTGCCTGTGATGGGGAAGGATAGGGAAGAAACACAGGGATGGAAGGATAGGGATGGGTAAACTGAGTCAGGACAGGCAGAGAAAACTGCTCCTCCTCTGTCTGGGGAAAGAACAAGTCTCCTGGGGCTGCCTCCTCCACCTTGCTCTCCTTTAGCAACCAGCACACAAGGGTGAAGCTGGGTGAGGAAAAGGGAGGACAGCACTTGACTGAAGGGGAGGGAGCAGGGTCTTCACCAGGAGCAGTGTTAAGGCAAAGGTAAGCAGCATCCTTCTTTGAGAAGCTGAGGGAGGGCAAGACCAGGGGGAGAGACAGTGCCAGTGCCTGGAGCAGCCTCTCCTCTGCTTCCTGACACAAAGGCAGCCACTCTGTCAGAATTAAACATCAAATTTATTGCATAATACTGTACTATGTACACAAACATTGAAAATAAAACATTTGATAGAATTGTATATTTGTCTTCAATGCTGCATTAGAAAGAGGCTGGAGGGCTCTCAGGGTAGCCCACAGCTTGTCTTAAAAAACCAAAACCAAACAAAACAAAAATGGAAGCCTAAAACCTTTTGTTATGAGGTGCAAAGTTCAATACTGGATATTGAACACTGTGCATAAATACTATGTCCTAAGAAGTCAATGTCAAAACCATCCTAGGCTTAAAATGAGATTTACATCAAGACCTGAAAAATAGGGGGGAAGGGGGGGGGCAGTCAAACTTCATTTAGTGGAGGGTTAGGACTGAGAGAAAGAGGATAAGGGCTCTCCAGTCTTACAGGAGAGATTTAGACAATGATTTTGCCTACGCAAGTCCTAATGCACATTTCCCATCTAATACATAGAGATTGTCCTTTAGGGCTCACCAGCAAAACAGCTGTCAAGTGAAAGGGCTCCTCAAAAAGAGCAAATCCTTAACTGCAAAAATAAAACCAGTTTCCCAACTAATCAATCAAATCACTCAAATGTGGATCTCGTGCTTGTTTCTTTTCTCTGACCTAACGAGAGGGGAGAGTTTGTACACATGCCACTCACTCACACCCCTGGCACACTCACATGTGCACATTCACACACATCCGACTCCTCAGGAGGAAGGCAGCAGTGGTACAAGCAGCCACCTCACCCTGTACTGAAACAACAATAGGTCTGTTCAGAGGGAAAAACAGGGCCTGGCAAAGCCCACCTGTCTAAATTGTAGACTTGCCAAGACAGAAACACAACACGAGAGATGCAATTGAGAAACACGTTATTACAAGTAGGGTCAGTCCTTCCACAAGCCTCAACACAAACCCCACTCCAGAGAGGTTTGAGGCTTCTTTAAGAAGATATTGCATGGAAACAAAATTTGAGAAAAGTGAGGAAAAACAAGCCCCTCCCTCAAAACCATCATATTCTCCATGAGACATCCCGGTGCAAAAAGACAGAGCATCACTAATACAAATGATGTCCCAGCCCAGTACCATCCACCAAGGACCAAAGGGTAAAGGGGACATTCCCATTCAAAGCAAGCAAGAACCAGCTTGCATTTCAACAGGGAGGCAAAAAGGGGTCGGGGATGGAAATCACAGCTTTTCAAAAAGGAGAGTGCTGTTTCATGCTCAATTTCCATCACAGCCTAAATGCGAGGAACATCAAAATATTTAAAACAGGATTAAAAGGAGAGGTAAGGATGTGTGCGTGTAGGGGCAATAAAAGCAAACCTAGAAGGAATTGCTGGGAGGGCAGTGATGTCAAGTTGGAGGAGAAACAACAACAAAAGAACACCCACTGAACTGATTTTGTTCGGTAGATGAGTAAATTCAAAGCACTAGCCTCTCCTGAGCAAAGCCCCACAAAATGCTGGCAGCATCAGGCTGAGACTGCATCATCTCAATTTACTGGTTTGGTTTTTTTTGAAAAAAATCAGTACGAGTTCTCATCCATTCCCTTACAAAAATAAAGCCAAGCCCATTGTTTTCTTCCTCCTTACCCAAGTGTCTGTGCTGCTCCCGCACTGGTCAAGCTAAGCTAAAGCCCTCATAGTGATCGATAGCTTGCACCAGCCGGGCGCTGAGGATCTCCTTGCTGCTGTACTTGGGCAGGTCCAGGAGGTTGTAGCAGGTGTGTGCCACGGGCAGGTACTGCTCCCCGCTGGCAGTGGACTGGATGACGATGCGCAGGCTGGACATGCCGTAGATGGGAATGCGGTCGCTGCCTGTCAGAAACACTAGAAGCAGAAGGAAGAGTGGAAGGTTAGGGCAGGTGACCTTGCGCTGAAGGCAACCTCCATCCCCACCCGTACTGGAGGGGCCAAAGCACTGACTGAACTCCCTGCACCATGAAGTCCCCTGTGAGCCTTCTCCTCTGCAGGCTGAAGTCCCAGCTCTGGCAGCCCTTCCTTACAAGAGAGCTCCAGTCCACCAGTCATCTTAGCAGCCCTTTACTGGAGTCTCACCAGCATGTCCATGTCTCATACACTGGTGTGGCCTCACCAGTGCTCAGGAGAGGGGAAAGATCAGCCCCTTCAATGTGCAGCCCATTCTGCCACCTTTGCATTGTTGGCTCCTGATCAATCCGGTGTTCACCACGACTCCCAAGAGACTAAAAGTTGCTGGCAGGAGCAGCAAACTCAGAACCACCTGCCCTACGACCATGTATTTCTTTGTCTCCCCTTTCATCTCCAAACAAAGCAGGCCCCACACAGCAGCGCAGATCTGTGGGTGGCTGGGACACTTGAAGCAACACACACACACACACACACACACACACACTTCCCAAGGCCACTTCTGCAGGGGACTTTTTCTCCTTCTCAGCACACCACCCACCATACTAGCACAAGGAGACCATCACCAGGAAGGGACATATCTGCTACCCAGTGACACGGATGCAGTCTCATTTTCCCACCACACTGTACACTAGATTCTCCACTCAGCTGTCACCTCACAACTGCCCTGTTGCCCCTAAAACGGGCTGCAGTGCCTGTAAGCTCAGCTTGGAGAAGGAACCAGGTTAAGCCTGGGCACTGGGGCACCTGACACCACTAACAGATGGATAGTGCACTCTCTTGTGAGAGACCGCTGTGGATCTTGTGCTGCAGATACCACCCATGGATTTTGAGAGTAAAAATGAACACAAAAGAAAAAAAGAATGAGAGAGAGAGAAAAGAGATTATTTCAGGAGACAACCATTCATTCTGGCTCATCTTCCAGCAATGTGCCATAACCCTGAAGCTCTGCAGACACTCCCACCTGAGTCTTCAATTTCAGGAGACACTGAAGGTACTTACAAAGAAATTTCTTCTTCTTTTCCAAAGGAAACGCATGAAAGGTTTCCCAAAACATTCTCACAGTTGGATGCGTCGCAGTGTAGTCTCCCTTATAGACAGTGCTCTATTAAAAACCAAAAAAAATCACGTATTTTCATCTGGTGCTAGAAAACAAGAACTAAGTAGAGCCCAGAGCTGATCTCTTCTAATATCTGACAAAAGATCAATGTCCAACAGTTATGAAATGAAGCAGAGGATGGGTCATGGGCAATAGCCATGGCTCAGCCACCCATCTAAAGACCCAACCACCCAGCAAGGGGTTCTCCTAGCAGTATATGGAAGGCAGGCACTGGACTTCTAGCTATTCAACTAACTCCACGGGCCATGAGGAATCCTGGAGTACTTGTTCACAGGCTGGACTCACAAACAGGATCATGTGTTCTGCATTGCAAAGCCACTTTCACTGCTGAGGCAGAGACAGAGCAAGTAACTTGCTGACCTACGCATTGTGAGAAGATGCAACTCTTACTTTGTGTCCAGACTTTCCTTTGAACCCTTGACTGGGTTACTTTTTGCCCTTGTGCAGGAGAGAGAGTTCTACTTCAGTGAAAACTCTCTGTCTCTTCCCTTCAGCCTCAGGTTTCATCCCTAAGAACAGCAAATAGAAGTCCTTTTGCCCTGTCTTTCCTTATCCTGAATTTCCTCCCAAGGCTTTATTGGTAGCAGAACAGCCCAGTAATAAACTTTTCTCGTGAATGATGGCAAGGTGTACAAGGAGCATAAAAAACCCCACAGTGTCTTATTGCATCTCACGCCCCAGGGCTAGCGCCCCAATTCATGCGAGTGCACAATCCTGGTCCTTGTGAAAAAGAATAGGTCAAGAGGGAAGCTTTACCTCCTCCAGTTCCTCCCAGTTGTAGTTACTGTTTCCAACTATCATGGCCCTGAGCTCTGTGGGCTGGAAGAGTTCCAAAACTTTCCCACCACACACTTTGAGGAAGCCAGTGGAAAAGGCCGTGTACCACTCGTGGATGGAGAGGTTGAAGATGTAATTTACGTAGGCTTCAACAAATTCGTCCCTAGTTTATTGAGAGAGAGCAGGTAAAGGAAAGCACTTTTAATCATATGCCTGAGCAGCAGCACTGCTAAGTTTTCCTGTTTCCATTGGTAATGCCTCTTGCAAACTTGAGTCTCCAACAGGTTCAACCCACTGCCCTCCTCTCACTGAGCGGAGTCGCTGCAACATGGACCAAGTATTAGGCAGCAGGTACCACCATGTGTCTGCTTACTCCCTGGCAGTGGCAGCGTGGGAGGTCCCCCAGCAGCCCAGGCTCTATACTACCAGTAAACCCACCCAGTGGCCTTGCATCCACTTGCGCATGGGGCCAGGAGGAAGCAAGAGTGACACCAAGTTGGGGAGGTATCAGGATCAGAGCAACTTCCCTCTGGAACCCATGTCATGCAGAGGTTGTGTTAAGCAAATATTGGGATTCAGTCACCAGAGGAGCACGTCCACCCCAGCACAGCTCCTGCAACCCTGTGCACAGAAGTCCAAAAAATAACCTACAGCTCTTCTCAATCTGCAGATATCCAGGGTTACTCAGTACAGGGCTCTGTGCCCACCTGCAATGACATCAGAGTGCCAGGCTGCTGTGAGCAAGTGATCTGCTGGGGAGAAGGAACAGATGGTGCCCAGAAGACTGTCACTTGAAAACTAAGAGCCTCATAGAGCCCTACTGAGGTGAATTTTCAGAGGCAGCTCCTGCTGACTCAGTCTTCAACAAGCCTTGACAGTGGTTCAGCACTTTCAAAGCCAAAGCTGTAGCCTCAAGGCAGACTGAGGAAATCCTGCTCTGTAAAGTCTTAATCTAAAGCCACATGGCCAATTCCCTCCCTCCTGGCCCCAGAGAGAAAGCCACAAAAAGAAATCAAGAAACCCCCCTTACTATAGTCTAAGAAAGCACAGAAACCTCATTTTCAGCCTTCATTTAGCTTAAATACAGGTCTTGTGCATTTGGAGCACAAGGTAAAGAGAACGACTCCTCTCCAAATGACAACCTTGTTTTCCTTCAAGAGTTCCCAAGAATAGCACTAAAATAAAAACAGTGTTCTGCAGTCATTGGCAAGAAACTTGTGACAGGCCCTGGCCAACCCCTGTCTCTGGATTTTGTTAGGAGGTTAAGCATCCTTACTCTCTTTCCTGTTCTCAAAGCACCATGACCTGAGTGCAACACTAGAATTTTATTTGTACAGTGACTTAAAATATTTCCCCTCATGTTTTGGTTTGGGTTTGTTGGTTTTTGTTTGTTTGTTTTGGTTTTGGTTTGGTTTTTTACATCTGAGTATAATGCACTAGCCAAACTGGGACACAGAGCTACCCTCTGTGGGTGGAGGTGTCATTTTTGCCTGACATTTGAGAGCAGCTCACATACTCAGAGGATAAGCAGATCAGGGAACACCACAGAATTCAGTATCTCAATCTCTAGCTGAGGAGGTCACAACTGAAATAAATATTTTGGGCTTTTGGTAGAGGAATTCTCAATGCATATGCTATGTAAAAGTAGCAAGGGAGGGGTGAAAAAGTGAGAAAGAAAAATAAGGAAGCAGACTGACAAATACAAAAACCTGGAATAAGAAATTATATAGGAAAGGGGGAGTTATTTTCTAGCACATTTGTTTGATTGTTGTTTCCCTGATAGTCACCTGAGCATTAGGGAAATCCAAGCTGATTAAGCACTTAACTGTTGCTGAGTATGTCTGGCTGTTACTGTCATGA
>JANIJG010011357.1:21478-33636 GCA_024611175.1 Megaceryle torquata
ATAAAAATACATAAAAAATAAAAAAGAAGAGATAAAAAAACAAAAAAAAAAAAAAAAAGAAAAAAAAGAAAAAGAAGGAGAAAGAAAAAAAGGGGGGGGGGGGGGGGAAAAGGCAGGAAATAGTAGCTGTGCTAGTAATAACTCTCAGGTGTTCAGTCAAATGGAAAGGAATCTATGTACAGTAGGGCCTTATGGCTCTAATCTGGGATGATGGTCCTCCAACAGGCCTACTCAAGGGAAAGTGTTTCCGGATCCAGAATTACAATCATACTACAGCATAAACAAGTTTGCCAGGCTCAGTTTTGTTGGTCACATACTGTTCTTCTCTAAACCATCAGGGAGATTAACCTTCAAGGGCCAAAATCATGTCACAATCTGTATTTACCATGAGAAAATTGCCAAGGGTCTATAAAAAGGCCTTTTACAGGGAAAATAGCCATCCAAAAGGGTGTGTGTAGGTCACTTTCCAAACACTGGTGGATAGATGATGAAAACTTGCTTTTTATTCAAGTGCCACTAGCACACAGTAACTTTTGAACAACTGGTTTTAGAATTTATTTGCAGTGATTTCTAATTCTCTCCCACATTTCACCTCAGCTAAACGTTCTGTGGCATTGCACCTGACCACCACAAGTATAAGTCCGTCCCCACACATGCCACGCTTACCTATTGGCCTTCTGCACAATAATTTTATCTCCATCTTCAATCAGGTTCTTCTGCTCTGTCACACCATAGCTTTCCCTGCAGATCTATACAAAATACAGAAACAGAAAACTGATTTTACCAAAAGTACTTTTCAGGACATAGGCCTTCAGAAAGCTACAGAGTTCTCTTCAGAGTTGATGACTAGCATGTGAAGGACAGGCCAGAGAAAGGGGTATAAGCAGAACACTTTTATTCTGTTCCAAAGACCCTGCATGCTCATCACCTTCCATCATTTACATTTGCTCAAGGATTGCTATTAAGTGTAAATGCAAACTCAGAAAAGAAGAAAGTTACACTTTTAGCTAAATTTCCTGTGAAAGAAACCAGGAGACTGGTAACTGAAAAACTGTACTTAACTAAGCCCACATGCTCTGGCAATAGCAAGGACTCCCTTTTTTATACCAGAAACTCAGAAGGTTAATACATCCGTTCTCACTGCAAGATAGAACGACCACAGATAGCTTCCTACTTTTGCCTGGCCTAGGATGGCACCACTACAAACATATATTCTGTACGTGTGAAATTAGTCACATGGAAAGATGCAAAAGGGTCAATTTTCAAGATGCCATACACAAAACAGGCTCAGATTTTGACGTGCAAGATGAGTTATTAGAGTAAAGGTTTAGGATCAGTTATATTCAATGTTTTAGCAGATGCATCTCTGTCTTTATATATTATGCAGTACATAGTGCAAGAAAGAGGAAGAATGCCCTTGTGTGAAAAGATAATATGGAGAAAAATCTCTTGCATTACTTCAAAGGTATTCTTTTTTACACAATCTGAATTATCAACCTTGTGGCTTCATTACCTCATCCTAAACTGCAGCTCTGACCAGCATAAGACACAGCCAGACACAGGCCTGAATCAATCCGGAGGCAGGTTTCATCTAGGAAACTTTATGTGCTCATTTATGAAATTTATTTATGAGCTAGGAGCTCAGCAAGGATTTCTATGCAGCGTATACCAGTGTGTCCTGGCACCTCGTTTTTATCCCAAGCTGTCTCTGGACAGAGAGTCAAGAACCTAGATCAAGCTTAAGATAAACCCATCACTGACAACCTGGTAGAGCATCGGAACTTTAAAGCAAAGATACTGATACACAGAAGCCCTTACTCTGCCCACATCAGAGGAAAAACAGAATTTGGAAAGTAACAATGCCATATCTCTTTGTGAGGCTCTAAATATTTGCACATGTTGAGGGATGTACCCGATATTCCAATGTACATCAAGATCAAACAGTATCAGGGAATCTTCACTGTGTAATAGAAACTACTGCGTCTAAGTCACTAGCTAGAAGAAGAGTTTTTACTGACATAGTAGGAGAACTGGCTACCTCAAGCATGTCTCCTAGCAACAGCCTCCAACATTTTAAGAAAGTCTGATCAAGTACTTTGTGTTAGTTAAAAGTATTAATATTATGACAGCAAGGAAAATTCTAAATGGTGTTAGCGTTTCAAGAATTGACCTACTGATGTCAAAACCTAACTCTTGTTTTCAGGGATGATTTAGGAATCTACTTCTCACTGTCTAGTGTGAGAAGTTGGCCACTGCCATTTAAGTCACATGCCATAGTGACAAGGCTATTGTGAAAACCACTCTACTTAATCTACTTAACTCAGTTTTCATGACCATATGCAAAAGAACAGGGGAGTTGACAGCAAAAAAAAATTAACATCTTAACATTAACATGGGGTATGTGCTACAGGCATCGTTTGGAATAAACCTTAATACACATGAACAAATAGATGGGCTTCAATCGTAACAATCACTGAGTTGATATGTTAGATGTGTCTTACGGTAAAATTCAAGCAGAACGTCTCTTCTACATCTTCCCCAGGGTAATCTAGAAGTTGCTGAAGACTCCTACACAACAGGTAGGGAAAGAAATGAGGAAAAACAAAACAAACAAACAAAAAATCATAGATTCAAAAAGCCATACATCTAAAGGAGAAAAGAAATTCAGCCATACATCTGGGTAATAGTAACCCACAAGAGAGAATCACTAAGTCAACTGAAGAACTAAGAAAGAAATAGACCTCAAATAAAGATGTTTTATTAGAAGCAGGATAAATGCCAGTTCAAACAAATTATCACTGTAGTCCATGTCTACCTAATACATGTATCTCCTTTAATTGTCCTGGCCTTAGAACAAAATTACATTTCTGGTTCTGAAGGACTGCTAGATATTTATGCCACCACCACACAAAGGTCTGAGGGAGTGGAGGAAAAGAGGATGGTGGATTATACCTGTACCCCCATCAAGTAAATATTCTTCTCCTATCACTCAAAATTCTGTTGCTGTCTTCCTGGCATTTTACTTCATTATTGTTGAATATAGATGTTGCTTTGTGCCGATAAATCAGACAGCAACTCGGTAAGAAGGGAAGGAAAAACAAGTAAAAAGGGAGACAGCAGTGAGACAGTGGGATCTTAACCTCTCAGGGTCAGAGGGAACCGATAACCCCATGCAAAGATTCAATACACCATTTAGAAAAAGTCATTCCTTCACTCCGTTCAGCTTCCTTCTTTCTGGCACAGGAGAAGGCCAGAGCTACGCTGGTTCAGGAATGGGACAGTTCACATCCCGTGCACAGCTCCTGTCCTGGGCTACATCATGAGCCATGCAGTATCTGTTTGCTAACCCCAGCCTGACTTGGAGCGAAAGGCTGAAGCTAGGGTCTGGTATTGTGCATGCCATCACACAGTGGAGGGACAGGTCCACACCCCTGTTTTCAAAGGAGTGTGGTAGGTATCTTTTGGCTGTGTTGATCATCCAGTTTCTGGTGGTCAGGAAGGTGGGTACTGAGGTTAAAGCCTAAGCAGATGGATCTGATAGCCTGTGAGAGAGAAGTCTTACATTAAATTTTCCACGGGGTTAGTACTCTGCTAGGATTGTGGCACGTGCACCACCCCACCCCCCCAAATTAATCAGTCAATTAAAAGGATCAGGCATTTCTTAGTTGGATGTTCTCACTTCCCAGAAAGACTGCCAATTTAGTTTTTCATACCTTCCTTCCGTAGGGGATAGCTCTTTCAAATCCTCTAGGCAGGGCTTCACATTCAAGAGTTTTTTGTACAGAGCCAAGGGAAAGTGAAGGTCTACCACTGTGAAGTTGTATATTGCAAGACCGCATATGATGCCAATCAAGTGAAACCAGTTGTGTTCTACAAAACACTGCAAAACCACACAGAGAAATCCTGATGAGACACACAGTCACTGGTGCAATGCACAGTATCCTTTCCCCTGGGCACTAAGAAGCCAGCCCCTGCTTTTCCAACCTCGACAAAATCACAGAGCTCCCCTCAGGTCCCAGTGTGGTGCCAGAGTATGGCACAGAAATGAAGATTCATAAACCAAGGCCTATTACTTTTATAAGCCATGAGTAGCTGTGAAAACAGCAACAGCTGCTTTCAACCTTATATACCTTTTCTTTCCTTTCTACATACTCTGCATTTAAACACCAACACAGCTTCAATGTTTGCTATGTACTGTGTTAACTCTCTCACTAACACCCATCCTATTTTTTATTAAAAGCTTATGCATAATCAGTGCCAGCCAGGCAAATATCCCAACATAGCTGTTGGTACACTGGCCTTCATATTTCCTTCACATATTTCCTTCATATTTCCTTTGCATATTTACTCTCACACTAGTCTGTCAGTCACAAACTGTCTGCCTGTATTTGTTATATGTTGCAAATACATGACTCATGTTCAGTGCTTACACCAAGACTCTTAGCATCAAAAGACTACTTGTTTTTAGAGCAAACATGAGGAGTACCTGCTCTGTAATACTGTTTACAAGTTACAAAAGGTATTGTGTAATTTCCTTCCTCGTAAAGTGTAATTAATAAATTAAGAACCCCACCAGAGCAGCTACACCTTAAGGGAAGGCTGACAACATTTCCCTACCTGGGAAGGTGAAGAAAAAAAGGACATAAGCCACCACCTGCAGCATAATATTCTCTGACAGGTACAGAACTTGCACTCCACACTCTTCCAAACCCAACCAACTTTCACTACAAACCATGTTTATTGCCATTCAAGAGCTTCCTCACATAAAGCATCAACAAATTTAGAATCTCAAGGTGATAGTGATGCATAACTAAGTGAATTGGTTGCAATTACATGAACAGCAAGGGAAGTACAGAATTCTATTGCCATTACTGCCTAAACCTCTGGTTCTTTAAAATAGCACATTATCATCACATTCATGATAATATGGACTCTATGATAAGGCTAAAGAGAAAGAGCCAGCTCCTTAACAAGCACAATTATCACCATTCTACTGAAGTTAATGGACCTATACTAATTTACACTGACTGAAAATAGAGCTTACATTGTATCATGAGTGGAAAATAAGAGGACTGTTCTTTCCCATAGTCTGACACTAACTTTCTTGTCATTCAAATGCTGCATATTATTTCAACCTGCCCATACAGAGGGCAAGGGCTTACCGTGTCTGAAAACCACAGCAGGTTTGACTCTGGGTAGTAAGTGAACATGCCATATATGGGGTTAAGGAGTTCTTTTAACAACAGGAGGAAAAATTCCTTTGTGACTCCTCCAGCATCAACAGCTTCCTCACCATCAAAGATGACCTGCAGAAAAAGCAGGTCAGTAACAGGGATGCATAACTGAGACTGAGTGAATCTGACCTCTTTCTAATTGGGAACCACGCAAAACAATTTGTCTAACATGCCTAAACCCATGAGCCTGTTTCAGTGCTCTGCTTGCAGGGAGGGAAAAGGAACAGGGAAGTGGTAAATCAGGTATTTTGAAAATGTTTAACTCATTATGCAAATAATAAATATCTTGGCCTCCCAATAACCATGACAGCAGCTGCTGAATTTTGTAGCAACCTTTCAGAGATAAAACATGTCCTATTTTAAGTGGCCTGTTCCTGCAGAAGAGCAGAACACAAATTGCATAATGTCATAAAAGTTTCTTCCCCTGCCCCTTAAACAGTAGGCACACCAGGAGAAGAAAATAAAGCCCTTCCTTGCCATCTTGTAAACTATCCACAGCCAAAACACTTCAGGAGCTAGTGAGGAGAAAGACCCCCACATTGATTAGATCAAGTGTCCCTACGTGCTATACCTATGGAGAAGTCACTGTACAGTGGTGAAGCAGTAATGTGAACAGCTGAAAGGCTGCAGAAATGTCAGCTAGATGAGAAGTTGCTAAAAGTGTGGGGAAAACTTACCTTAAGAGGCTTTTTCAAATCAATGTCTGAATGGATGCTCAGCTCCCTTAAAGCATCACCAACTAAGTTACTCCTGCGAACATGAAGTACCAGGAATGGGCTTCTGGCCAGCAGAGGCTCCAGGGTGAGAAGCATGAAGACATTCTGTAAATTTGCACCATTTATTGCAACCTGTAAATAAGAAAGGGGTGAAAAACAGTGGCTGCTCGTGCTTCTTTCTTCCTGTGGAAGGAGAACAGTTAACTATATGCCTGGTGTTCCTCTGCCTGTATGCCTACCTGTGTTCTGTCCTGTCCCCCCCCCAGTTTCCCCACACCAACACCTTTTGAGTCCACTGATCAAGTCACCAAATTTGGGCAGAGATGAAGTTTCTAAACATTTTTTGAGATCAGGCAGGGAAAAGAGGCTTTATTCACACTCTTACTGAGTCAAGAATCTCAGCATGAACACATTCTGGTCAGAGTCCACGAGGGAAAGCAGCATTACTAACATATCAAGTGAGAAGACAGTTGACAACTGATGCTGGCAAGGCATCAGGGAATCCATCATATACAATTCAAAGCTCACATCTCCATAGATTTTCTGGAGTCGGGTAAAGTACAAAGTCCAGTCAAAGCTTTGACCACAAATAGAATATTCATTCTCATACACCGTCCATAGTAAACAGCAAATTCACATTTTTAAGTTCAGTTTTAAAGTCAGTTAAATCTGAGAGAAATCCACTGGAAACTAGGCTTCCTCCATTCCAGCACTCACAGGAGTACTGGTTTCTTTTGCCTTTAAGTGGTTGTCTTCGTAAAGATCCCATCTCTCAGGGCAACAAAACCTTTACCAGCCTGCTGTCCTGCCAAGATAAGGTAGACACCCTCCCCACAGCAGCGCACTGCTCAAACTGAGCAGCTGAAAATACATGCAAAAGGATGAGAAAATGAAAGCACAAAGTGACTCCAGCTTCTGAGTGTAGGCCAAGCCTCCTCTGCCTTGCTGCTGGCTATGTGTACAAGGAGCCACAGAAAAAGCTAAGAGATTAACATTACATGGAACCAGACACCGTAGCCACAAGTAATATAACAGTTTTCTACCCTTGAAGAAGCCTGACAACCAAGGACCTCAAACTTGTTTTACAGAGGTTAGGACTAGTCCCAGATCCCAGCTGTGCTGGATGAAGGATCAGTACCCAATGCTTTTCCCCTCTCAGGAGCCACCTGCACGAGCAATGCACTGGCACAGAGGCCAGCTGGCCTCATGACAGCCTGGCTGTGAGCTGGCTTGGCTGCCACCTACAGGGTAAGGGTGCTGGCGCTGAACACACTCCTGGAAAGCCTTGGGTCTGTGCCTCTCACTGCAAACGCACGGACGAATTGCTGACTGCAGCTGCAGCGTCAGGAGTCAGTCTTCAACCCTCACTTCTTACAACCAGTCCCCCTGCACCAGGCAGAAACTTGAAAAATGTGCCCACTTCCCTGAAAGCTACTTTTCCAGCCTCATAGCTCCTCTAATAGAGATTTCACCTTACTTCCTATCCTTGGACTATCACAAATACACAAGTACCCTTCCCTATAATATTTAAATTTCCACCACACACACATCTGGCAGTTCTGACATTACCAAACATTTTGAAGTCAAAGACACCAAGCGCTGCCTCTGCAACACCCAGGGCAAAGAGGTTCTCCAGGCTACTCTGCTCTCCTGTATCACAGGACAATTAAATGCTGCACTCAGTAACTCCCAGTGAATGCCTTTCCTTGCAAACACCAATGCAAAAGGGAGAGAAAAAGAAATGGTGCAGAAAAATTGGGAGAGAGAAGGATTACCTGCATCTGTAGTTCTGCATCTGTCTGTAACATCTTGGTTTTAGCCTGAGCATCGAAGATGAAAGGGTAAGAGCAGAGTGTCACAGCATCCTGCAAGAAAGGCAGGCAGATGGGTTCCCATCTACAGCTTCCGTGGCACCTCTTTAAGTAGCAGTTATGAAAACTAAATTTCTTACCTGCATAATAGATGGTCTTACTTTCTGTGAAGGAAAGAAACAAATGTGAAAATCTTTCACTTTTTTGATTGTCTTTTATTTTTTTCGGACAGACTAGTTCAAAGCCAACCCAAAGAAGTTTTTTTCTCCTATGGGACCAATAACCCTCTTCCTTTTCTTACTTAAAGCATGAGAACTTACTTCAAGAAAATGCACAAGTCTAATTCAAAACTTGAACATCAAACATTAGGACTCACTGCCACAGAAGCCTGTGTTAGCTGCCACGGGTGAAACTTAAGAACAAAGCCAAGAAAAACTACCTCCAAGGCAGAGACCATAGAAAATAACAGGAGAGACCATAAGGCCACAACGTGACAATGTAAGAGCATTCCTGCAATGCAAATTACTCCTCTCATTACATTTTTACCTACTTTTAAACATCACTGTTAACATAAAAATTTGAGTCACTATTTTGTTGTTCTGCTCACTAAAAATAAACACAGAACAGCACTATTTAAATGACAGAAAGTAGGGGACAGGGGACACAGCAAACAACATTTAGAAAGTCCATGAAAACACAGCCAAAAATTCTTGCTACACTCAGGTTTTACTCTTGCAGCATCCCTTGGAGGATGTTTTTTTGGTGTTTTCTTACATTTTCCTTGCTATAGTTAAACAGTCGCAGTGGGTTCCTACACAGCATATTCCAGTCCTCAGTTTAGTTATCTCCTTTCTTACAGATGGGAAAGCGAGGCATAAAAGAGGTGAAGGGTCTTACCCAAGATCACCCAGCAGGTTACTGGAAGAGCCAGGAATAGAACCCACATCTCTTGAGTCTTGGTTCAGTCCCCTAGCCAGAACGCCACACTGCCTCCTCTTACAGAGCAACATTTTAAGATCACTGGCTACATTATTCACAATACCTGCCTAAACAGCAGAAGTAAAGGGTAAAAATTATAATTTTAGAATACAGGATTTGGCTCCTGAGGTCTCGATTACATTAAAAGGATCCAGAGACTGAATTAATCCCCTTGTGCAAGGACTGAATGAAATTCACATGAATAATCACAGAGATTGTTGCAAGCCTTAAATATTGTTAGCTCCAGCTCTGACAGACTTATTTTAAGTCAACTCTGTCAAGCCACTGAGTACCCAAATCTGAGACTTAACATAGAGATGCTCCTATACTGAATACATTACACTCTCATTAAGGATATTAAAATTACAGATCTACAGCCAGAGACACAAACATAGACAGTTATTTCACGACTATACATAAAACCTCTTACCATTCCGGCCTGATTTAAGAACCACATAAGATAATCCTCCTGAATATCCACCAAGTTGGAAATCTCAGGAATATAAAACTTATCATATTCTACATGTTTAACCTTCTGATTCACCTAGTGAAGAAAACACGTATTTTCAAAATATGGTTATATTCAGCATTTTTCTTCAAACACACAGGTTTGCTTTCATAAAATCAATTATAGCAGCTAGCCACAAGGCCAGAAAGTCTAGCAAAAACACGTGGTTCTTTATATTTTAGGACAAAGCAAGAAAAATTGAGGAAAAACCTCCTTCTGACCCTCCCTCTCCCCCCCACCTGCACCACCCAGCAACACCACAGTGGAAGCAGAATGCATCAAACCCTCCTCTCACTGTAGGGGGGTTGGACTAGATGACCTTTAAAGGTCCCTTCCAACCCAAAACAATCTATGATTGAGGGGCAGGTGCTTGTAATGCCACAGTGCACATTCATTCCAGTGGCTCAGCAGCAGCACTCTTTAGGGTAATTTTTTTTTTTTTTAGCATTTGACACAGGACTAACAACCTTCAAGTACCCTGAATTCAGGAAAGCTACTAACATCTTCCCCATGTGGTGTCTTGGTGGACAATGACACAGGTAACAAGCCAGGACCATGATCGCTCTGCCCCTGCCAACTGTCAAACGGCAGGTAAGGCAGAATCAAGTTAAGCCAACATGTTCAGGCTTTTCTCTTACCTTGTGGAGTTTCTCCAGAAGTCTGAGAGCAGCTGTAATGTAGCTACTGAATAGGACTGGAATCAATAGTGTCTTTCTTCCACTGAGGAGGTAAACTACTGCACCTTTATAAAGATCCACTAGCCTAAGGAAATATCTTGGGCACACTTGAGACCACCAGTTATCTAGAAGACAAGAGGAACATAACTATAACTCCTGAATTAAAGGCCAAAGCAACCCCTAAATTAGGGGTTACAGCTGAAACTAGGGAAACAAAGATTCCCTATTTCTGTCCTGACTGTAGCAACACAAAAGTGAGCAAA
This sequence comes from Megaceryle torquata, assembly GCA_024611175.1. Taxonomy (NCBI): domain Eukaryota; kingdom Metazoa; phylum Chordata; class Aves; order Coraciiformes; family Cerylidae; genus Megaceryle; species Megaceryle torquata. The sequence continues at coordinate 31,666 of JANIJG010011357.1, forward strand.
GAGTCACCTAGGCAGCAGAAATGGAAAAGTTCTTCCCCTTCCAGTCTCATACAACCACCCCAGTCACTACCCAGCCCCAATTCCTGGCTCAGTTTGAGAGCCTGAATTCAACATTTTTCAACCTTCAATTAGAGCTACTGTTTCAAGTACTTTTTTATTCAAAATAATCATGATGTTGTGGGCAAATCATTCTCATCAGTTATAAGTAAGTAGTTGCCTGGGCAATTCTCTGTAGTACCACAGACTTTTCTAGCAGGAGACAGAGCATGTCTTCTGGCATACCTGCAGTAAAGGTCTGAACTCACCCTCTTTAGAATTGCTGATTTTTTTTTTCCTTGCCAAGGACAGGTAACCCTTATCTCTCCTCTGAAGGGACCCTAACTATTAGCTTCTTTGCTAGAAGCAAGACACCTCCAAAATAGAAGCTGGACTGTGGAAAACCATGTCAACTGATAGAAACAAACATCAATTTATCCTCTCAAGGGTCAGCACAACAATAGATTCTGGCAGGCAAAAGTTTGAGAATCCTTTACATCTCTGTACGCTAACAGTCACAGCAGACTACTCTGAATAGAGGAGGAAACTTGGTACTAAAGCCTCTGTGATTAAATAAACAAATAAATAAATCACCAAACCTCAAAATAAATTTCACTGGAGCAATGCTCCTGGAGGTCTAAATGCATCACATCTCATATTATCACATAAAATGCTATTTAGTATAAGACAATCTTAGGAAACAGAGTAAGGTAACAAGAAAGTAATAGCTTAGCAAACTTGAGTGACAATCATTAAGCAGGGTATGTTCTAGAATATACTAAATATATTCACCTGATACAGAAAGGATATTCTAATGAGGATAAGATCTGATTAATTTTAAGAGAATAAGATAATTTAATAGTCATGATATACAAAAAAAAAAATCTATGTTCACATAAATGCACACGTTTATCTGGAACCAAGCCTCTGAATGCAAGTAAACTAGATAAACTAAGTTAGATTAACTTCTTTAGTAAGTGTTCTTTGAAATTATTTTTTATTTCTAAATTCTTAACTTGAATTTTCTCTCTCATTTATTACCCACAGCATCCTAAGTTGTGTGTTTTATATTATTTTAACTAACAAGATATGTGCACATATCTTACCTGTGTGGCACATTCTTCATTTCCTCACAGCTCACGTTTAAAATTCAAATTTTATGTTTAAAATTCTTTTACATAGGAACACAGATTCTGAGGAGAGGATTCCTTGAGCCCTTTCTTGTTCCTAGCTGCTTTTTAGAGGCGACTGCTTTATAACAACACTTTATCACAAGTAATACCCAGTTATCATTACATCCATTGTAATGGAATGGAAAAATTAAACCAACACAAAAACACGATTGAAAACCTGAAGGCAGCACTTTGTGCCCCAGATGGATACTGAGAGCAACATGCATCTTAAAATGCCAGGTTCTTACCAAGAACTTTGCTGGGGTTGGTATCCAGGCGCAAAATAGCCATTGCTAGAGGAAGTGTTAATGTGATATAATATTTGGAGTCTTGGAAGGGTGGGAATTCAGGGAGAATCAAATAGATCCTCATTGCCTCAACATCTGGTGGTGAGCTGGACAGCTGAGGAATCAAAAAACTTTCAAAGCTCTTCAGTATCTAGAGGAAAACAAGACAAAAGATGATAACTTATCCTGGGTGATAGAGCACCTACAACATAAATGACATGTAAGAACTGATGAAGTGGAGCATGCTCAGAATGTTGACAGCTTTTGCTGATGATCTCTTAAAAACAGTCCATAGGACAGGACTAAACTCTAATTTAAAAAAAAAAAAATGCATGAACATTTGGATATGGCTGGCTAAAGGTTAATCTGTCATTAAGAGCTGAGACCACACCTAGAGTGCTGCATCCAGTTCTGGAGCCCCTATTACAAGAAGGACATGGATGTGCTGGAACGTGTCCAGAGAAGGGCCACAAGGA
>JANIJG010011358.1:0-16021 GCA_024611175.1 Megaceryle torquata
TAGGGTTTAGGGTTAGGGTTAGGGGTAGGGGTTTGGGGGGGGGGGGGGGGGGGGGGGAGGGGGGGGGGGTGGGGGGGGGGGGGGGGGGGGGGGGGGGGGGGGGGGGTGGGGGTGGGGGTGGGGGGGGGGGGGGGGGGGGGGGGGGGGGTGGGGTGGGGGGGGGGGGGGGGTGGGGGTGGAAGGTCATGGAGAAGGAAATGGAGGTTTGCTCTCAAACGGCGCACGTAGGGGAGGGGAGAGGGGCTGGTGGCAGAAGGCTGTCAGAGGAGAGACGGGGGCAGCACCAGCAGGTAGGAAGGGAGGGAAACCGCTCCGGCTGCATCCCCCGAGGGCCCTCGCCTTCACCCGGCAGGACGGGCTGACGGCGCACTCAAGTTTTGCGTCGGAGGTTCCCTGCGCGCCAAGGCGATGCGGTACTGGGGCCGCCCCACGGGGCTGCTGCGAACGCGCTGCGGCGTTCCCCTGGATCCGGGGCTTCCCCTCAGCTCTCCCACCGATCCCTCACGCCCTGGCAAACAACTACATTTCCCAGCACTTCCCTCTTCCAAGCGGGCTCTGCGGGGATCCTCGCTGGCTCTCGCCATCTCCTTCCCTCGCAGGGGGCTCGGCGCGGCGGCAGCGGGGCGGAGCTCAGCAGCCCCGGCCCCGCGGCAGCCGCGGCCCCGCAGCTTCCCCACCCCCCCGCCCGTGCAGGCGCGGAGCCGGCGGCGAGCGGGGCGGCGGGCAGCGCCATGCGGGCTGCCGCCTGCCTCCTCTCCCTGGCGCTTTGCGTCCTGCCCGCTGCCCCAGGTGAGTCGCGGCTGTGGGGCAGCCCCGCCGCGCTTGGGGCGGCCGCGGGGGTGGGTGAGGGGGTGGGGGGAACGCTGCGCTGAGGGCCGCTTTAGAGCTCCGTGGAAACGGATTCCCGTCTCCAGACTGCGCACCAGGGGCGAGGGCGCAGCCGGGTGACGGGTGTTTCTCTCCTGCCCAGGAGGCGCCGGGCCGGCAGCGACGGCGGGGCGGCGGGACGAGAGCCGCTTCGCGGAGCGAGAGAGCATCAGGCCCCTGCGGCTGGTCTCGGGCGGCGGCGGGGCGCGGCGACCGGCGCTGAGCACACGGGTGCGGAGCGGCGCGGCGAGGACACAGGTAGGCGTCGGGCGGGGGGAGCCGCGGGCGGCCCCGGCACCTGCCGCCTCGGCCTGTCGGCCCCGGAGGGTGCGAGGCCCCCTCTCCAAGCGTAGCGGGAGCGGCGGTGCGGTGTCCCCCCCGCACCCCTTCCTCGAGCGTGATTTGATCGCTTTATTTTAAAGCGTTGCTCGGTGAGACGCGCGGCTCGTTTTCCCGGAGCACAGTTGGGAATGTCAGTCCTACTGCAGCAGCGCCCAAATTAGTTAAAATGGTCCCCGTGCCTGTTAATTCCCACCCCGGGGCGTCAGCGGGTGCTCCGTGCAGGCAGAGCCCGCTGCCTGCGGTGGCAAAGGGGCTCGGGGAGCCACGAAATGAAAGTTGCGGTGCCTTTGCGACAGCTGGAGTGGGAACGCTGCAGCTTAATTTCGGTTTCTGGCAGAAGTGTGGGCAGGGTAGGTTTGTGTTCTGTGGACTCGGGTGTGTTTTTAAAAATAGAAATGGGAAACCAGAAGGAAATTGCTTGAAATATAACATGCGAACTTAACGTTGCAATTTAACTTGTGTATTATGACCCAAACCGGGTTATGTTTTTCAGCTATATGTTATATGAAAATTACTTCCTGTAGCTTTTAAGAAATGACTACCCGATTTATATTAAAATGCAGTGATTTTAATCTTGATCACTAAGCATCATATCCGAGGTGGTGCACAGCTGTTACATCTAAAGGGAAAAAACACAGAGTCTGTGCTATTATAGGTGGAGAACATAATAAATTTGCCTTTGAGGTAACTGTTGCCATCCCAGATGAGTTGCAGGCCTCAGTTTCCTCTTTTCCAGATTGAATACTGCCTATTTAAGAAACAAAATAGCTGAAAAAATAGTCTCAGATTTCTTTTTTACAATCTGTAGCCTATAAGCACTGACAGCTTGCCTTTTCTTTTTTTTTTGTGTTTAAATAATTGTCTCTTCATTGCATATTTATTTGCCTCTGAATATAACTTATTCTATGTAAAGATTTTTTCAGATGTGAAGGCCGTATTTACTGTACAATAGAACAGGATTCTGAAAGTGGGTGCTTTGCTTAGAAAAGAAAAAAAAAAAAAAAAAAGAGATCCTCACAGCATTTCAGGATTCTTTGAAGACCTTCAGACACTCACAGTATGTCATGTCTGTTTTTAAAAGTAATAATATTTACAACTGGATCTAGTATTAGGATTCAAATACTAGATCCAATTGTAAACAGAACAAACTATTAAGTCATGGGTTTTGGTTTTTTGAATGTCTCAACTTTTATTTACCAATCTTGTGCTCATAAAAAAAAATTGAAGTCATCCTCATTTAGTGAAGTTGTTAGTATTAACATTACTCCAGGCAGAAAAGAAGTAACATTAGTGGGCTAAATATTTAGGGTTAAATGCATTTCTTTCACAACAATCTCTGCACTACACTGAGCTTACACTGTACACTGTAAAATTCTGCATGCAACAACTAACTTTTCCTCCTGATCAAGCAGTTTCCCTCTGCTGCTTAAAACATCCAAAGCCTGTTCCATTCTATCTTATGGTTGTTACCCACTGCAGTAGCTGGCAGTGATTTAGAGGAAGAAGATTATGAAGTGAAAGCAAGTCAGACTGAGTGGGGCAGTAACGATTTTCCATGCTTCTCACACAGGGCATGGTTACATCCTAACTGCAGGATACTGCATCCCTTGCCAGTAATGGACCAGCAGCGTGGCTGCCTTTGCTTACCTGAAGTTTTGTAGAAGCTGTCTTTAGGAAGGTGTTTTTTCAGGAACTGGTGTTGCAGTTGAGTAATTTAATATCCTGACTCTTAAAGTTTGTAGAAAACCCCAACATCTTTATCTCTGCCATGATGCTTATCAAAGTTATGGACTAACTGAGTTAGTTTACTTTTGTGGTTGGTTTTGGGTGGCTGGTGAAAGCCACATGGGTTATAAAGATGGAGAGCGCTGGGTTCTGCTCACACATGAAAAGACACCAATGCCTGCCCCAAAGAGTTAACAGTTCAAGATCAGTGGCATAGAAAGGGTAGGGCAACAGAGGTGCAACTCTCCATCAATACACTTTTCATTTATATTAGTTTGTTTTATGGTTGAATATGGTCTGACTGTCTCCTGCCCTATTCTGTTCATTGCTAATAGTCTTTAGACATCTGTGTATCAGAGTTAGAAAAACTCTTGAACAGAGATTTCAAACCAGAGCCTTGTGAATTAGTTTGGGGAGCCTTGTGAATTAGTTTGGGGAGGATGCTTCTTGGAGCATTCAGGAAGAATTGCTGAAGGAGAAACAGCTGTGTCTAGAAAAGCAAAAGATGTCTCAATGGGATGGTGCAGTCAGAGGACTAGACAATGAGGCTGTAGCTGTTGAGTTAAATGTAAAACAATGTAATTGTGTTTTGAATTGGATAGAGATAAAAGGAGAGAGAGATAAGCTGGAGAGAAGGAAGTCGCATTAAATCGGATCGGATTCCTTTAATTCCTGGATGAAAGCTTTAGCTGCAGAAAGGGCAGAAGTTGTACAAGAGGGATGCAGGCCTGAATTTGGAACTGCACAAAGGGCAGTGAAGATGTTCATTCAAGGGAAAGCAGAAGCAAAGTGTGGCCTTTGCAGATCAGGAGTTTCAGAACAGGCTTATGATGGAGTTGAGCCAGGGGAGTGTAATACGAGAAAAGGAGGTGAAAGAAGGGAGTTTAAGGCAGAAACGACTGGGAAGTGATGGTTGGCAGGTATCTAAAAATGCATGTTTTTTTTCATCATTTGTTAAGGTTTTTCTCTAGCAACCTCTTTTGGTTGTGTGTGGGGTTTTTTTTTGTGTGTGTGTGCATTTTGTTTTGTTCATTTTGTTGTGGGTTTTTTTTTTTTGTGCTATTGTAACCTCTGAGTGACTTCTCTACATGCATGCTTTGCTGTTAAATAGTAAAGGAAATAGACTATGTACTCAGCTTAGAAACCCAGAATGTAATTGCTTAAGAAACAAAATCAACATGCTTATAGCTGTAGTTGTCCAAAATTACTGTACTTCAGACAACAGCACAAGGCAAATGTTTCACGCTATTATATGTTGATATCACTGATGTTTTAATGTACAGCATATATGACTTTGGGTTTCTGCTTTAATTCCACTGCTGAATAGAGTCACTACCACTATCTGTGACATTCCTGTATTTCAATTTCACTGTTCCCTAAAGGGGGCCTAATAGGCTGCACAGAACTTAATCTAAAGAGTAATCAAGATAGCATGTATCTGAGAATATGCTAATATTCATATTATCATTAATGCAATCCAGGATCTTAGCAATGGACACTCAATTTGCTGTTGCATAAATAAGCCTATTAGAAGATGAACATCCTCTAGTGGCAGGGGTGTTCAGTAAAGACTAAGCTAAGATTTTTGTGTTTAAAAGAAAGTTTGTACTGTGAACATTTTTAAGGAACCTCTTAACTTCATGACTGGAGACATGTTTTGGTGGTGTAAGAAGCGTATGGGAAATCACAAGTTTCTTAATACTTTCCTTTAGACATTACTGTGCAGGCATGTTCTTCATTAAAATGTGGGAATGTGTAAGCATTTGTCCCCACTGCTTGTGTTTGTCCTGCCTGGAGAAGGAGAGCAAAAGAAAGCAGAAAGTATGCCTTTGCAAACCTGAGTTTATAACTCTACATCAGTGCCTGATTTGGAGGACCTTTTTCTTAATAATTTTCAGTAGATCATAGAATCATGATCATAGGATTGAATGTTCTGTTTGTGAAGAGAGAATACTAATTTTCCAGGTGGAGATTAGAGTACCAGACTTCTACATGCCTTCATCCAATAGATTCCTTCCTTCAACCCCAAGTCTAACTTAATGATGATCTACTCCTTTCGAGCGAGTAAATGGGATGACCTGGTTTTCAGGAGCCTTTGGTGAAGGGGGTCCAGGACCATACTGTGTCTGGAGACAGAGGTACATGTTGTTTGTAGTCCAGAGTGACTCAGTAGTTTTCAGCACAGTATTTATTTGTCTTTGTCTTTACATCTCTGAATTGCTTGTGACCAAATTGTACAATTCCATGCATAGATTTGGAAGCATGGCTTACAGATTTCTTAAATAACTTATTTTTGCTCCTAATCAATTGCAAATAAACTCTGTCATCCTGAGCTCACATAGCTCTGCTCACACTTGGAGTTGAAGTCTTTGTTAATTATTTGTGTGTGTTGCCTAGTCTTTGCTATTGGATTCTCTGACCTCTTGGCCTTGCTCTAATCTTCGAACAGGATATCCCTGGTCTTTGCAGGTGCTTCTGAAGCTGCTGACTTTGTTTAAAATATTTTTGCTTTCTATTCTGATGCTGTCAGCTTCTGATGGTATTATAAGTTCCTGTGTTGGATAAAATCAAAGAGGGAGGAGGCTGAACTGAGACTGAGGCCGTCGTGAACAAGAGAATATGCATTTGGTGTACTGCCAGATTTGTTTTTCTTCGTCTTGTTGCCTGTTCTGCTTCCCTTAAGGTTTATAAGGCATTTGAAAAAATGTGCATGATGCTTTACTATATGTTCAATATATGGAGTTCTGTGTGGTACTTTATGTTCAATGTATGCAGTTCTGCAATATTCATGTAGGGATAAGATACTTCACCAACACAGCAATATTCTATTTCGTGAATATGTGAATGTCAGTTAAAACAACAATACTCTTGGTGCAGGTCCTGCCTTCTTGAAGAGCAAAAGAAGTGCTGAAAGCCAAACTTGGCTGCAATTGTTGCACGATGCAAGGGCATTGAGAATGACCTTTGATTTCTGATGTAAGAGGGACTTTCAGATACACCTTTTATAAAATATATATATTCATAGTGTGTTTTGGTATTTTATAGGCAAAGAATATTTCAAATTTCTGCTTCTTTGCAAGTTCATTTCAGGAAAAGCCTTTCTCTACTTGATAAGGAGATTTGTTATGATAATAAATTTATATGTCAAAAATAATCATCCAGCAAAGAACCTCTGGTAGCTGCTGCTTCGGAGTTCATGTTACAGAAGTATCATATCAGGACTCAGATTTTGAGTGATTAGATGAAACAGGTATTTTTTAAAATCCTAGTCTGGGTAAAAGGGCTGAATGGGAAATCTCCGTTTTGTCATACCTTCTCTTGCTTCTGCTGTAGCAGAGCTGAAAAAAAAGATATATTCCAAAAACTGTGGCTTAATCTCATAAAACAAGATTATATAGTCACGAAGGACCTTAAAGGCTCAGATGTAACAATCTTTACAGAAACTATTTTTCCTGAGATTTGCTTGTTGCTGTGATCAATGTTGTAATTGCAAAGTCTGATAGAGAAGTTCTTTCCAGCTTTGGTAATCAATATATCTGTATTCACTCCTGATGTGTGTTGGTGCCTCTGAGTCCAGGATCAAACTGAATATGCCGCTATTTCACTGAGCTTACCTGTTTTGTGACCCCTGTTGTGGCTAATGATGTGCTTATTCACAATGCAGAAGTATGTTGCCTTCTAAGTAGTGTCATGATAAATTTTGCTGAGATTTACCTAAATTATGGAGGAACTACATGTGAAGGTAATATTCACTGAGAAGTCTTTGTCACAAGAGTTATGGATGTGTATGTTACATTGTCAATGGTAGATTTGATTTTATATTATTCTTCTAGTACTCCAGGTCCCTTTTGTAGTCTTCTCAATAATTATACCAGGTCTTTAAGTGTCTCAGGACTAACAGCTTCTCTTAAGGATCTGCTTGTTAAAACATTATTGTGATTATCCTGTCAAACACTGCTTAAAGGTCAGTCAAGTTGTGTAAAACCTTCAAAAGCCTGATAAGGTTCTGCTCTCTAAATTGTGGTTCTTCTAGCTAGTTCTGTCTTGGTGTTTTTCCCTCTCACATCAGTTAGTTCTGCAGAGGTTTGTGGTCCTTTGGCTTACTGCAGCCACCTCCCACCAGGTTTCTCTCTCTTGAGAGGATAGGTATCCTTGTCTTTGGTTCCCATGGGTTTGAGGGCTTCTCTCTGGTAGACTGCCCTTCTGCCACAGGCCAAGTAGTTTAGCAGTCTGTTACCAGCCCAGGCCCATGTCTGCTCTCTGTGTCTGGATAACTGTGGATGTGGAGGATGAATTCCAGTTCTATTAGAGGACCAAGCTCCCACTCTTGGACTCAGGATTGTGGTGTCTTCCATGCAGTATCTTTTTCTCATTCATCTACTGTTATGGTTCAGTTTTTGATCCCTAGATAATATTTTTTTCACTATTGTGTTTTCTGGAAACAGGGTAATTGTTGGCTTCTTGCATGTTAGCCAAAACTGCTATATTTAACATCTCCAAAAATCACTGTGACCCCCCCCCCATCCTCTCTCTTTTTTCTAGTTTTGACTTCTTTAATTTATTTGAAACTATGTCACATTTGCTATGATTGTTTGGAAAACTTTCAGACAAGAAAGCCTTCTGAGACCTTCTAGTCATCTTCTTCCCTTTGACTTGCCAGTGGACTCCTGGGTAATTGTATGGATATATTGTTCTGAGGAGGTGTCTTTTGGAGCATTCAAACGATCACAGAGGCCCGTCAGAGGAAGTTTTGCTCTTCATAGCCCCAGATGCTCCCTGATAGTATTCCTCTGAAGCCATTGCAATATTTGCATTAGTCTGGGGAGGAGAAAATGTTGCTGCAGGGATGAACTGTGCAGTAGCAGCTGTGCTGAACCACGGCTAAGTGTGGAACCACATCTCTTTCTTCAGATTGAGGCAGGTTCAGTGCAGAGGAGAACTTTGTGCACAGAGATTACATCTGTGCAAGCTTTTTAATACTTTGGTGGGCTGGCTGTGTGAGGGAAGGCTCATGTTTTTTCCCAGAAACTGTTAGTGCTGAGCAGCAAAGGAAAAGCTGCATGGATGTGCTGAGCACATGGATAGGATGCCAGGTTTTGCCAGGCTGAGGTGTGCACTTCCGTCATGGGAGCTGGCTGGTTGGATAAGTTCATGTGGAAAGCCAGTGTCACTTGAAATTAAAGACATGCTTATGTAGAAAGCAAAGTGGCAAATAATGTAGAGCTTTTCAACTGTTGAGTGAGTAGGAGTCCAACTTGAAAATTGGATTTGGTTAAAGAAAGTTAAGAAGCACAGTATTGCTGCTGGGCATTTACCATCAGACAGTGAAATTTGGTGATTCCTCTGACCAGCTCTGGTTTTGTCTACATACATCAAATTCACTCTACAATCTTGCCTCTTTTTTTTTTTTTTTTTTTTTTTTTTATGAAATGAATGTTACCAGACCAGAAAACTGTAGCAAGTGGCCATGCTTTAGAAAAAGCATATTCCAGAATGTAATACTAATACAAGGCTTAGAAAAAGTTTGTGTGGATAAATGCCTTTTCATGGTGCCTTGATTCTGAAAGTGTGATGTATGTGAATGTGAAGGCTACAGCCCTTACTTAACAGCTCAAAAATTGCCCAGAAGAGCAGCAGTATGCAGGAACACGGTCTGTTCCAGAAATGTCTCTTCAGAGTATTTCAACCCCTGAAATTCTGTGGAAATGAAAAAAATCCATCAACAGTTTCAGAAGATATATACAGTGCAAATGTTGATTCATTTTGATCACCTAGGCGGCTGTATCAAGAGGAGAAGGGGCTTTCAGCTGTGCTTTTCTCACACTTTTAAACTTTAAATAGGACTTTGGTACTTGAATGTAAAGGCTGAGTCATATTTAAAAAATATTACCTGTGGAGTTGATTGAGCAATGTATCGGCATGCCTAAGAGTCTCCAAGTTTTGTCAAGCTCTTCTTAGCCTGTGGTGCTGACAAAATGTTAGTAAATTTTCTGTTGTGTGAGAACCATTTGTGGGTAAATTTTCCATACTGGTAGGCTCTAAGTGTCAGAGTGTGCTTGTTACTTCCAGTGGGAAGAGAGCTAATCTTTTGGTAAGCTTTTTTTTTTTTTTTTTTTTTTTTTTTTTAATAAAAACTGAAGGTAAGACTAGTTGAAAATGTTTGGAATATATCATCGTGTTACTGAAAAATGTTTTGGTTACTGATACTTGTTGTATAAAGGAGATAAGTTAGTGTGCACTCTATTATGTTTGAATGCTTTATTTGTAATGTAAAGACAGCATTCATGGAGAGTTTTTGCAGATTCCTCTAGTAGTAGAACTCTGTTCCTTCAGTTTTGAAGACTACAAGAGATGCTGAAAAGGAGGTCTTTCTCTAAACATTATTGATTCATTGGAAAGAGGAGAGCTTGGAAAACATGCAGCTAAAAATAACTTTGAGGTGCCATCTGCTTTGGTGAGGTAAATGACTTCCCTCTTGTCTGTTAGATCCATTGACATTTCCTTCTTGTCTTAACGGTGTCCTTGAGACAACAGTCCTTTCTGCAGCTGAATGACACAGTAATACAGATGGGTTTATCCTATGTCGTGTGTTGCTGCCCTTGTTTTGTGTCTTTCCCCCTGAAGATGCATTGTGCATTGGTTGCTTGCCTCTTGTGCTTCAGCTTTGCACAAGTAGCAGCCCTTTGGGTTCTGCCCACTCGAAACTGCCAGGCATCCTTGGGAGAGGGAGTATTTAATTGAAGAGAGATTTTTGTTGTTTGAGTCCTTTCCCTTTGACCTCCTTATGCTTTTTTCACAAAGAAGTAGGTTCACCATCTGGTTGTGTAGTCAAGTCTGTAGTATCAAGTGAAATAGGTGGAACGTGTTGCTCTACTGCTGTTATATTTAGTGTTGTACTTCATGTTATATTTGACCCTCTGGACCCTATAGTGCTCTGTGTGTGTGGGCAGTGGAAACTGTAGTGTCCCTGTATTACAGGCTGGTCTCTGTTCTGTTCCCTGTCTTGGTTTTAGAGGTAGGATCTTCTATAGTCATCAAAGGTTTTGTATGGCAAGAATACATTCTGAACTTTGCAAGTTTTTATTCGTGACTTTCCTTTGATTCCTTTTTGTAACCAACTACTTTATTAATCACCCTTATAATAACCTATTTTTATCATACTTTTCCTAGGCAATAGTCTAGATGAAGAACCTTGTCAAATGCATTTTAAAAACATGAGGTTGAGCAGTGACCCAATTTTTCTGTTTTTGCCCCAGTAGTGATATATTTAAGATCTCTTGGACAGTAGTTAAATGTGACCTTTTATACATGAATCTTTGTTTCTTCCCTTTCAGAAAAAGGGAGGAGAAAAAAAAAAAAAAAAGGTACAGCTTCCTAAAAGTTCTTGCAGTTCTTCCTTTCACTGAGATAAGAATTTCACAGCAGAATTTACAGTAATTAGTCTCATAGGGAATCAAAAGTTATGACTATAATTTTCTTAGTCAAATTAACATCATCATCTATATAGAAAAGCACAGCAAGTGTAAGACCAAGTACCACCGGGTTTTTTCTGGTGCTGGAACAAGTGTTAGATTGCCTCTTAGGAAGCAGCATCTTGGCCACTCAGTTACTTAAATTTGTCCTTTCTGATCTGTGAGATCAGATGATAGTTCATGCTAAATTTGCTAGCAGTGACAGCCCTCTAGTTTTCTTGTCTTCATTGCTCCATCATTTAACCTTGGGTGAATTTTTGAGAAGGATGAAGTGGAGGTGAGGAAGGAGAGCAAGAAGAGAAATTTTCAGGGGAAAATAACTCTAATTTTTACTGCGTCAGTTTGTTGTAGCTGTTCAAAGATGCTCATGGTTTTGGACTGCTGCATGGAGGTCTATAGTGTGATATGTGAGCAGATGTAGCCAGGTCCATCAGATCTTGACATGATACCTCTGCAGGACCTCAATGCTGTGACCAAGGCATTGGATCTCCAGTAATACATCGAGTTGGATTGTGCTCAGGACTGCTTTTTCCTGGTGCTGTTCCCCTCATCTGTATTTCTGGGATCTTTTTACTGTCTTGAGTAAATTCAAACAGCCTTTGATTTCAAACCCACAAAAAATACTAAGAGACATTTTCTTTCCTTTTTTTTTTTTTCCCCCTGCTACTGAGAAGAATAATTACTGGCATTTTAGAGATACAAGTAGTCCTTGCTTCTGACTCTGATTTCATTGATACTATGATGTTTATGTGCAGAAAAGCTATTTTAGGTCATGTTTATTACTTTGTAAAGATCTTTGTCTGCTGAGATCTGGTGAAACCCCGCCAAGTGAACTGGGCCATGGCACTGTGCTCCGGCTGATGGTATTTAACTCTCCTCATGCCCCACCCTCATTTGGCGTGGAGAGCAGATATGTGATCCAGGATTCAAAAATTAACATGGGCATCTTAAAATCTTTTCTTATTTCTAGCTTTTCCTCAGAATAAATGACTTATTTACTAAATGTATGCCAAAGAGGCAGCTGTAAAAGCTGATCAAACCATGATTCTAGTCTGCAGTTTTTCTTTGTTAAATAACTTCTTCCCCCAGCATCCCCCCCACCAAAAGCCCCATAGATATTTATATTTGTGCAATACATACAAAGAGAGAGCTTGCACGAAGAATGACAAATAGTGATGATTAATATAGTAAACGAGTGCCTATAAATATTTTGAGGATGCTAAGAAAAGTACGAGATTTTGCAGTTCTTTATTGTGGTGTGATGTGGGAATCCAGTTAGTGAGACTGATTTTTTTTTTTAATTAAAATCAGATATTTGCAAGTGGCTATAGAGAGGGCCTGAGGAAATCATGTTGCATTTATATTTCAATGTATATTTTTAAAGAAAGATTCTTTGGCTTGGAGATATTTGTTTTTATAGTTGCACCTAGGCTTATTTCTGAATTTCTTTGCCTGGGAGCAAAGTTTTTGTTCTTCCCAGTACAAGTAGAAAAGTAAATTTTTGCTCAAATATTTTGTATACAGCAACAATATACTTGCACAACTCTGGATTCGTTACAGCACAACTGAGGCTGAAAATTGTCTTTTTATAATATGTATGTTTGCTAATTAACACTGTATTCCTCTACTGTAGCATAAATGTTAAGTGTAATGACTATTTTCAAAATGAGAATTAATTTTCTTTTTTTTTTTTTAGGTAAATCCACATAAAATGTTTAGTATATTTTTCATTTATTTTCATTAATGTATGTATTTTGATTTCCCATGGACTTACCTGTGTCCTTACTAAACTTAAGAAACAATCATTTCATACACGCTGAAATGATTTTTAACAAGCTGAGCTTTCTATTCTATTAAGTAGGGGGTGGTGGTGGTGAGTTAAATTAATATCTAAGGAATCTATTATTTTGTAAATGTGCGTGACTCCCAGAATGTCTGCTGTAAAACCTCATTGTCCTTATGAGTTCTGAAACAGAGCTTTTAAGCTCTTTCTTGGTATAACATTCTGTATTATATTCTTTCTTGGTTCTCTTGATGCTTTTCTTTAGAGTCTACAAATTTGATCAGCATTTTTTCATTACAAATCACAATGCTATAAATAGCAGTAAGTGTTAAATTCTTTACATAAAAGGGCTAACATATAAATGAGATTTTTTCTCCTTTTCTTAAAGACATTCTTCTCTTTTGATAGAAATTGTTCTTATCTCTTGTAGCAAAACTTACAAAAAAGCTTTATGAAGGATACTTCAGAAGAAACATATCTTATGAGGAATTTCACATTACATCACCATATATTTTTAGTTCTTTTTTCCTTATTTTAATGAGGAAAATTATTAGTCAACATGTTCCTGTGCTGCTTTCAACACCCAACTAATTGTACACAATGTGATGAAAATCCCTAAAATGTTTCCCTTTGAAATTCTTTTTAGTTTGATTATTAAAAAGAGTGTGTAGCTTGTAGATGTTTTCACTTGTGCTTAAAATATTTGACCTATTTGAAATTAAAATCTTGAAAACATATTTCAGGTTACCTACAGTAAAATCAATGGTGAGCCTCATTGCACCTGTAATGATACATGTTGGTTGTACTTTCTGTAAGTGTATTCTCTTTGCAATTACTCATTTTTCAGGGCCAGTTTCTGGAGTAAGTGGATCCCTAGAAGAAGTACTGAAGGGACTGTATCAGAAATCATCATTATTCTGTTGCGTTTCTTTGTAATCATAAATAGTCCTACTTGGTACTGATTCCCCATCTCCTCCGATACTGCAGTGATCCCTGAGGCACAGAGCAGGTGATTTAAAATAATTGGTATCGCATCCCTCTTGTTTGGCAGGAAGGCTTGCCTACCACTAGGACTGGAGCTTTTAATTTGTTTCAGATAAAATATCTTTTTGCTTAGTGACTTGAAATAATCCTTTTCACTCCCTTTACTTTTGATTCCTTTCAGGTGTTCACTTAGATGCTTGAACTTTGCAATCTTTGCCAAAAGCTAGCTCCTGTGTAGTTGCGCTAGATGCGTGGGATGCTTAGTATTTTCTGTAGAGGGGCTTGCAGGGTAATGCACTTCATGGGCCACTAGAAATTGCATCTGAAAGTACTGCAGCTAATTTCAGAGTTGTTACCAATATTTTCCTTCCTCAAGTTGCATGACATTAAAATTGCAGAACTTTTTGATTGTGTTGGCACTGTGCTCTTCCATTAAGTTGTTAGAGTCTCCTTTCCTGGCTCTTGTTCATGTTCTGCATTGAGTGCATCTTTCTGATCTCCAAGAACTCTTCTTTTATGACTCAGTTGTCAGGCATCAATGTGTCACACCTATGGTTGTTGAAAAAGCCTCGAATTTTCTGAGAAAATTCCTTGGTTTGAGAACTGAAAGACATAATTGATTGTCTTGCTTCAGTGGTTTAGAGGAGCCTTTGCAGGTGTCTTTGTTATTTCTGCTTGAATGAGGTGTTATAGATGGAAGAAAAGTGCTGATTTCCTTTCTTTCGCTTCATTTATTGACATATGTCTATGAGCGTAAGCTTCCTTTGCAACTGGCCATCTTACCTGTTCACTGAGCAGGAAGGTAGATCTGCTTGAAAATAAGGTAGAGACAAGACTTTTAAAAACCCATTTCTTTATTTTGTGGTTCTTAGCTAGATATTCAAAAGAATTGTCCTAAAAATTGTACTGGCTGACACACTTAAGGTGCAGTTTTTTCTTATGTTGAATGAGGTATTTGAGCTGCCATTGAAAAGGGGAATCTCTCTCTCTTGCACCTCCCCTCCAACTTCTTTTCATTGCATCTAATCATGGTGTGACTGTATAGTTTATCTGGATCAACTTATTTTTCCGACAGAAAACGGATACACTCCAAGTAATGATTACTTTTCTGATGTTGATCTGACTTTCTGGGTAGTCACACAAGCTGACAAGGGAGAGCAGGTGGGAGCGTGGCCAGCATGAAGCAGAACTGTCTCTTTTTGTCAGCAGCACCCAGTACACAGGTTGAAGGAAGGGCTGCGATTTCTGGAAAGGGCTGAGTTTGTCTGTCTATCCAAAACATGCATCTGGTATCTCAGTGTGTTTGAGATACATTTGAGATACATTTGATTGCACTTGAGCTTAAATTTAACCGTGAACTTCCTGAGTTTGCACCACTTGTCTTGGAGGTGGTTACATCTGCGTAATGTTTTTCATCTTAATTTATTAATAGGCATTTTCTCCCTTAAATCCACATTAACAGCTTCTGTCAGGGAATAACTGTGGTCCAGGGTCACCTCAGAATTACATTAGTCTTGTAATTGTTTATCTTAGAGATGTGTTCAAGGGAGGAAATTTCCCAGACCAAATCAATATAGTGCAATATACCTAGCAGTTAAAACCAAAATGGAACCAAAAAAACCCTACTTTTTTTTTTTTTTTTCCTTTACAGTGAATGAGGTGAATAATTTTTAATGACAAAGGCTACATTCAGTATACGTACAGTTACAGATTGATGTTAGGCTTTTAATATTCTTCCTTACTGACGAATTCTCTGTTGGTACTGGCATATGGTCATATAGAAGACTGTGTACACAGAGCTAAATGATGGCATTTGTAGTAATGTTGTTAACAAACAGAAATAATAAAGTACTGTAGAATGTTCTTTGCATTTGATAATGTAATGATGAAAAGCGAACAGCTAAGGCTGCTGTTACTCCTTTGATCAGAAATGGGTGGTTGCGATACAGATAGATAAATGAAGGTTAGTTAAGATAGCAAACGTGCAGCAGTGGAACAAGGAAACAACAAACTAGTATTGGTCCCTAGCACCTGGCTTGTTTCTTGGCCTGTCACATCCTCTTTGTGAGCAGCAGCCTAAAAATTCATATCTAGCAAGCAAAAAAAGAATTTTAGGCAGCAGTTTGATTTGGATTATTTTAAGAGTTGGAGAAGAAATGCAAATGCTACGTGATCATTTGTTGATGGTTGTTTTGGATTTATTTGTGGATCTGTGCTGGCTGCTGCAGGCCAGAAACAGCTAAATGGTGGTTCTACAGGGGGGTAGTTGTATGTGCTGTGGGTGTATCCATTGCAGATACCAGCCAGCTGTGTCACAGGTCACTTGGGACTAGTTTCTTGGCTTTTTTTCTAAGGCTTTTTTTTTCCATAGAAAGTAGGCTTTAATATTGATGATAATTAATTACTGAAATTATTTACCCAGATAAGTTAAACTGTGCATTATATTCAGATAGTTGGTCAAAGATTATACATTTGTTCAAAAGAGATGCTCTTAAATCATCTAGAAATTGCAAGTACCACTTAGCAAAGACCTGTGGCCTGTATTACCAAGCAGGTTGGATGCAATGGGAATAGCTGAAAGGGTATCTGACTCTGCAAATTCTATCTACTGGAAGGCCTTCTGAGAAGCTTTCCAGTTAATACTGCGTGCTTCTAAACTGTGATGCAAATATGTGGAATTTCTCATCACGCAATTCTGAGTGCACGTTCACTGCAGTGCCACAACTGGCCGTTTCTGTAGAGGGCACTCAGCTGAGCTACCTCTAATAAGAGAAGCTGTCTTGACTCTTTCCTTTCCTCTCCGTTTGACTTTCTTTCCTTTCCTTTCCTCTCCTTTTGACTTTCTTTC
>JANIJG010011359.1:0-31369 GCA_024611175.1 Megaceryle torquata
GGAAAAAGGAAAAAGGAAAAAGGAAAAAGGAAAAAGGAAAAAGGAAAAAGGAAAAAGGAAAAAGGAAAAAGGAAAAAAAAAGAAAGAAAGAAGAAAGAAGAAAAAGATAATAAAATGTTAAGCTCTCAGAGCAGACCACTTCCTACACAGATTCAACCTCACACAAACCTTTGTTCACCTTGCCTGCCAGGAGTCAAGATCAATTTACCTCCAAAGTTTTCCAAGTTGACCACCCCAATCATCTATTCCAGGAGAGCTGAAGTGCCCATTTACCTTTGGCAAATTAGTGGCAGGGTTTCCTAGCAATGAAATCACTTCCCAGAGAGACTAATGATAATTTGTACCTGCAGTGCATTAGATAAAAAAAGCAAACTGTTCCAAATTTCTCACCAAAATGGAGTAAATCTTAGGGAGCTGAAATATAAAAAATCAAGTTTTGCAATCCATATTTATATTTAGATAAGATGGAGAATCCCATATGGAGAATCATACCAAGTGTGGATGTAATAACAGTCCTCAGGTCCCGAGGTTTACACAATTATTGACTTTCTCAGAAGAGACCAGAATTAGGCCTTGAAAGATGCCATGAAACTTTTCTATTTCAGAGGTAGCTAACTCTGGAGGTTTTATTTAAAGACGTAGATCTCAGGTAATCCCTTTGTTCCTCCATAAAAAGTGCTTTAGGACGTGATTCATCCCATGCAGGTATCAGCAGGGAAGGGATCCTGGAAGAGGCAGCAGGGAGTCCTTGTTCCAGACCTAGTCTTGGGGGTGACAGTTCTGAGTCACTAGCCCAAAACCTGAGAGTCTGACAGCTCAGGACAGCCCTACTGAAGTCAAGTACCAGGGAAACCACTCCTCAAAAGCAGATATTACATTTATACAGCGAATATTCAGGGGCAGAATGCTGTTAAACTGACAGATTACATCCTGCTAATGGTTGTCCTTGGCTTGCTGTGCTCCAGCAGGGCAGACTACAGAAGTCCTTTCTACCCAACATGTCTGCATCTGCAAGGGTTGCATGGCCTCACTTATCACAGCAAAAAAGACCTTTACTTACCAACAGCTTTACTTGATCAGTACACAGTGAAACTCTTATCACACCACTGGCTTCTCTCACAGCCAGCACAACAGAAAGAAGTAGAAAAATGGAACAGAAATCTCCTGGATTTTTACCATGACCATGAGCTTGCCAAGAGGAAAAAAAAAATCCTCTACATTTCTGCTAAAAGCTGTAATTTCATGCTTCATGTTGGGAAGAGGTTGCTTACTGGCTTATCTCTGTCTTTCATAATCCTAATGATTGCCTACCTCAATCTTACCACCCTTATTTACAGGTACTGCATATGACATTCTGGGAGTGAGCCCTTTGCTCTTTGCCTGGCCTTGGACAGATGTTGGCTCTGTTACAGTACAAATGAACAACTAAAAAAATCAGAACAACTGCAGGCACTGAAAGTTTTGACTCTAAGGTTTTTCCCCTTTATTCAGTCAATGGATTCAATGATTTTTGAATAACCTGGGAGAGTGAAGAGTATTTGAAGTTTTCCTGACTGCAGTGGCTGCCTTTCCTGCAACATACTCTGAATTATCCCTGAAAAAAAAACTTGGCTGACACAGACATACCCGTTTATGTTTAAAAATAGGATGTGGGATTGGAAAAACAACATGGGCTGAAGGAATTTGTCTCTAAATTTTTAACTAAATCACTTGCTAGTCTTCCTGTAGTGCTAGTGGTAGAGTTAGCGACTAAACTTCTCAATAGATCTTGCACTGTCCAGCTGTCTACGGTATCATTGTGTGGGCATGAAAAGTACAGTAGCAAGAATACCCTGTGAGATACTGCCACAGGTAGCTCTGCAAAATTGATAACATAAAACATAATGCTGAAGAAGAGACATCTGGGGCAATTCTGCTTGCAGGAAATTTCCTTACCCAGAGGAAGGTCTGTTACGACATCTCCAGCTTCAAAACACAGTTCAAATTCTCCATCCGTGCTGTTGTGTCAGGAGTGATTTTGTTTGCAAGAACCTATTTCTGGGGCTGATGTGGTGGCATCAGCTAGAGACGTTGTAGGCTGCCAGGCTGCCTTTGTATTTTTCCTGTTCAGGACCTAGAATAAATTTACAGAATCACAGAATGTTAGGGATTGGAAGGCACCTTGAAAGATCATCTGGTCCAACCCCCCTGCTGGAGTAGGACCACCTAGAGCAGGTCACACAGGAACGCATCCAGGCAGGTTTTGAATGCCTCCAGAGAAGGAGATCCCACAACCTCTCTGGGCAGCCTGTTCCAGTGTTCTGTTACCCTCACCGTGAAGAACTTTTTTCTCGTATTTATCTGGGACGTCCCATGTTCCAGCTTGCACCCATTAATTATAAATTTATTTAACTACAAATAAATTAAAACATCACTTCAGAGCAGTGCTACTTGTCAGCTATGATTTGATAAAAACATCGAAAAGCCAACATCATGAAAGAGAGATTTGGAATTAGAGATCTGTTGTTTTGTTTTGGTTTTTAATAGGAAACAGAAATTTCCACACTGACCTTTGCTATTTTGGCCAAGGACCAAATGTGGTATCTATATGTTATCAACACATGGCATCCAGGACTCATCTTGTAACCTTGTAACCCACAAAAACTTCCCATTTGTTTAATGTCTGTTGAACTTCCCTGGAGGTTGCTCACCTGCAAATGCAGGAGTATGAAGAAAATAGGACTCTTAGCAATTCCTCTACCCCTAGGTTCTGTCACCAGGTCAGGACACCATCTTGGTAAAACACAGTTTATTGCACAGTATAAATTTAAGTAAGCTGTGGCAAATCCAGCCTATTTAAATGCAGTATCCAAGCCCACAGGACCAGTGTAAATTCCTGCATCAAGTGATAAATTAAAAAACATCAGGGCAGATGGCCTAGCATTCACAAATTATTAAACGTCTTTCTTCACTGGATTTGTAATTTCATTTTTTACCTCCTTGTCTCTATAGGGCCTTCTCTTCCTCCAGAATTACTTGGTTCTCCAGATTCCAGATTTGATTACTGAATTCCTCACTATTTAGATTTTTGATTGTACCTTCTTTCTGCATATCATTAATTTGGGGGAATGTTTGGCTGCTCTTTGATACACGGTGCCGCCCTCTGCAGATTTCCTTGGAGAAGCAAGCAGCTCAGCACATGAGAACACTTGGCTTTTGAAGTTTCAAAGTTGCCTTTGGAGCCATCAGTTTTGAGTATTCTTCACTAGCAGCAATATCATATGGGAATAACAGAAGTGGGAACTATATCCAATTATTTTCATCACAGTATAGCAGGGTGACAGCTTCTAGACACTTGCAAAAGAATATATGGCTAAAGCAGTGGATAGAAATGCACAGCTAGCTCATTGATTCACTTTGATGTCAGGCCAAAAGAGTGCTCTTATCCCCACACCTGAAGTTTACAAAGTATTTCAAACTTTTCATTGAGACAGCTAGAGTCAGGATTAAAGACTCTTGAAGAACAAACCCCTAGGAATGACCTTGTTTCAGAAAACAGGGATTATGGAGCACCATTCTTAATAGGTGCTCCTACAGTGAGTTTAATTAGAGCTTTTAGAAAGATATGAAGTGGAACCTGTCCTGTGCAGGATCTTTTTCCTTCTGAATGAGTAGTGTTTTATCCCTTGCCTGTGTAACCTACCATATAGCTATACTTCTGCACAATAAGAAGGATGGAGAAGAGCTGAAGCTCTTTTCACTTGTCAGTCTGCCACAGAGACAATGCAGATGAACAGTTACTTTCTGATTTGGGATAGTACCCAAAGTCAACCTCATTAACAATAAAAATCTTTGGATGTCCTGTGTCCACTCTGTGTATTAAGAGCACGGTAAATGTATCAATTGCTTGTGAGACAGGAGAGAGTTTATATAGTGGGACACGCTAGGACTAAGGTAAGCAGGAATAGGAAAAATACTGCAATTAATATTACAGAGCCTCACCCTTTGATCAGGGTAGTAATTAGACAGGATAAGCATCATCATGGGTAATATTCCGAGTTCATGTCTATGTATCCAAATAAAGACCTTAACAAGTAGATCCCAACAACCTGCTTAACTCAGAGGAAGTTCTGTTTGAGATTCAGACAAAGTTCACAATTCACACAGGATCCCTCACGCAGGGTACCGACTGGTAAGAACACACATACCAAGTTTCTCCTCCTGTTTTGATAATTTGCTGACTGAGCTTCCTGTCACCTGAGCCTAAAGAGATCTGAGCTTTAAAAGCATGAGATTCAGAAAGAAGATAAATTCAAGATGCTATTCCTATTATCCCTAGTCAGTTGTTCTGCTTTACCTACGTTGACTATAAAGTCAAACATCTTCTGTCTTCACCTTGATACAGATTTAAGGGAACTTACCTTATACATTTGTCATGTATCTGTATGGACCATACATCCCTCAAGAAAAGAGTTTATCCAGCCACCAGGCCACTTTTCACCCAGCTTTCTGTTCTTCTTCTGCAAAGAATTAATTGCTTAGTGCAACTAGAAAACTAACCACAGCGTAAAATCACAACATAGTTACACCTTTTTACTTGAGACCAGCTATAATCCTGTCCCAATATCAGAAGAATTAGGGATCTAGAGAGACAGAGGATTTCATAGTTGTTTTTTTTCCCGCTCCAGCCTATCCACATACAAAGATAAATTACAGTTTCATAATAAAGCCACAATTTACACCTTGATAGTTACTCAACTGAATCAAACAAAAAAAGTATTCTGCTGCTTACATGAGTGTATGGTGCCAAACTGCTCGGTGCGATACTAGTCTGTGCAGGAAGTGAGTAAATCTCACCATCAGAAAGTAGCAAATCAAAACTAAATGCCATCCATAGAAAGTTCAGAGCACATAATCTAACTAATAGGCTCTAATGAGGGATTTCTGACTTTCATTCATTTTGGAGGAACAGGCACCTTCTCTTTTCCCTTGCTTTTTTTTCATCTGCTGTAAATGAAACATGAACAGAATGGGGTTATAGTCTGTTCAGAGTGCTTCAAACATAGGCCTTTTCTTGACGCTAAGGGTTCACAAGACACAATGTCTGATTTCCAGCTGCAACAGAAGGTGAAGCATGGAATCTTTTGCCAGAATTGAATTAGTTGATCACATTTGACATCTGATTGGTCAAGTAAAAGACTCGTTGAGGGTTTTCTTCATGTTGTGACAAAAATCTGTGAAGCGAAGGCCTCCACAAGCATGCAACAGCTGAGGGTCACATACAGCTGAAGTATCAGAAAATGTAAACACATTTTGCTTTTCGGTTTAAGTTCACGTTGCAAAAAGTTTTGTGAAGATTGAGCAGATAAGAATCCACATAAGAATCCCACATAATTTAGTAATACAGGGTAGAGCCTGCTCACACCGAAAATTCTTCAATATGCACAGCAAAGCCTGTGAAGCATGGTGTAGTTACTGAGAATCCCTACTGAGATTACAGGATCAATCAAGTCCCTACATTTTTTTCATGCTTTTTCTTAGGTTTCAGCAAGACTTTAACTTTCTGTTAGTGATTCTAGAACAGATTCTAGGCAAGGGAAAGCACAGCTCATAATGAATAAAGTGGCCTGTAAGTGACCTCTGGTGGACAACAAGAACTGTGTTAAATTTGTTTGCTTTTTGTATCTCAGAAGAGTAGTTTATCCATTTAACTAGATTACATCAATTCAGTTGATTATTATCCAATATTATCCAATAATCAAAGATATTTTCCACTCAAATCACAAGTATTTCATATGAAAAATTGGAAACTAATACAAGAATAGTAAAGTTTTGAATCATAAACTTTAAGAACCTCTGTAACAACAGGGATTCTTGACTGTTGCATACATACCATTAACACTATACCATTAACAGGGCAAAGCTAAGGCAATCTTTCAGGTGATATAAAATTCAGAAGCAATTTCAAAGGGAACAGAGTGGCCCAACTTAGTCTGAATTTCCACCTGGTGATAAAATTGCAATAGCTTCTCACATGGGTCTAACAATAGACATGGGAGATGGTCTGCTGTACAGAAATAACATATTGAAATCATTCCTAAGGAAAACTAGTCTGTCTTGGCAACAGTTGTCCTGGCAACTAAGTCTCCTTGCAGAGGATGATGGCCACTGATCTGTGGAAACCGATCCATGAGACATTTTTCTCAGAGACCAGAGGGGATAGCCCCCACTATTTGGTCTTCCTCCCTCGTGCACATTGATAGGGAACTCCCTTCAGCCACAAATGTTATCCAAAATTCTGCCTCTCAAATGCAGATCCGGGATGTATTAACTACAAGGCATATTAATAGGCAGCATCCTTAAAAGCATGCAAATAATTATTTATTTTTTAAGCTAGTCATGTTAAGGACTGGCTTAACTCTCCACCAAGAAAGATTGCACTGGAAAAATCACATTGGAATACAAGTCAACACAGCCATGACAGTACTAAGTAAAACACAGATAAAAAAAAAAGCAGAGCACATTTTTGTTTAAGTACATTTTCAGAAGGCAGTGTGAAAGCTTTGAAGAGCTGTACAGCTTTTGATTTCATACCTTACATGGAGAGCTAGCACTGGTCCAGGAAAGCTGTGTCGTGCTTATCACTGCACAGCCCCAAACCTGAGCCTAAATGAAGCCTAAGTCTTGTAACAAGGAGCTCAAACAGTGGTCTTTTGCCTTGGACAGTGTTCTCATGTTCAACTCTCCCCGATTGCCCGTTGTGACTTGATTGATCTTTCTGCTAAAGTGCAATTACTGCAAGTTAATATCACTTTGGGACAAAGCCCAAGCCTGCAGACCTGCACTGCCTTGAAATCCTGACATCCAGGGAAAGCAACAGAACAGAAAACAGCCATTTCAATTTCATAGGCTTGTTATTTTCTGAGCTGGCTCTCTCAAGGGACATGTGTAACTGGAGACTGGGCAACTGAATGATGAGCAAGAGGCTGAGTGGGGAGCAGAAACTTAACCTACCACAAATTAAATAAAATGGATCAGTTAGAAGAAAGAAGAGAAGTACCCGAGTCCATCCCAGCTCAAAAGGGCCAACACGAGAGTCAGGGCGAACAGGGCTGCACCAGGACACTGGAAACCAAAACCAGCAGCATTTCCAGCAGTTCTGCAGGAACTGAACTGAAAGAAACATTCCTGCTTCAGAAAACATAGCTTTGCAATAAAATTATTTCCTCCTGGAATATTTCTCATGGTTTATTTTACTTCTTTAATCTGAATGATGCCAATCTATGCATACTATTACTAAGTCACGAATATTTGGACACATGCGTTGTCATATAGCATGAATGCAAAAGAGCTCATTAGATGATAGCAGAACCACCACATGAATTAATATTTGCAGAAGAAGCAGAGAAATGTTTTTCATCAGTTTATACTTCTCCTTCCATTACCTACGCAGTAAACACAAACACAGTAAATGTTCCAGGAGGCTATTAGACAGGCGGACTCTCAGAGACTTTCAAGGAGAGCAAAAAAGCACCTCAAGCTATGAATCATACACCTTGAAAATTGCATAATAAATACTTGGAGATATGTAAAATTCCACTTCTAACCTAAGTGAGTAAACAACTTGAAAAAATGAGCTCAGACATAAAAACACGAACAGACTACAAATCAACTGCAAACACATTAAAGACCTATATTTGTAAAATACATTATTCATGAGAAATAATTTGAGCTGTAGTTGTATGCATTTTGTGTTGCATAAACTTGAGCAAATACTTGTAACCATAAGCTGATTTAAAGAATTAATGAGCAATCTCTAAGTAAAATTCTATTACTAAATTAATTCCTCCCTGATTTGCAAAGCCATATGCTTCTTATAGCATATATTCCAATACTTCTGTTAACAGCTGAGCCCTGTAGTGTCAGGATAGTGATAAACAGTTTAAGTCTGATCAAGCTCTTGCTAAGCAGGACTGGTATGAGGTAAGGGAGAAGAAACCACCGTTAATGAAGCATTCTTGAAGTACTTAAGGTTCAACAGCAACCCAAGCCAGTCGGAGGTTTACGGTAAACAGCCACATTTCTTCTCTAGGATCAGTATTTTCAGATTTCTTAGTAAAGAAAGAGAGGGGAGAATGTACTTTCTCACTTCCATTGTCCATTGCTGCACTCCTTTGGACTCCTCAGGCTAAGAGGTACTGCAGGATAACGTGGTACATCTGCATATTTTGAATTTATGTACCATACTGTCAGTGTTACCACACTTTTTAGTAACTATAAGCAATTAGGAAATTCAGATTCCATGTACCTTCTAGGAAGCTCTCTCAGAAATGCTTTCTATATGCTCTGCCATAACTGTATCATTTTGGGTAAAAAAAAAACCAAACAAAAAAACCCCAAACCTTTTCAAAAAGAAAACAGTTAGGCATTATTACCAGTCAGGTGTCAGGGTAAACAAGAAGTACAATCTCAAGAAAGAATTTCTTTTTCTTTTTTTAAATACCTGGGATCTTCTTCCCCTCAACTCTTCCTTGCCTTCTCTGCTGGCAGAGTGTCTCCAGTATGGGCACAGAAAAACATGCCCACACACCCAGGCGCCCAAGTGACTGCATTTATACATCAGTTTATGGCTTCTCTGAACTCAGTGGTGGCTACAGAAAAGCATGAAGGTGGGCTCGATTTGCATTAACTACACTGCACAAACTCCACACATTTCTGCACATCTGAACTGCACATGTACTGTGATGAAGCAATATTGAAGGAACACAAGATTTATTTAATTAACAAATAATACACATTTAGGCATCCTGAATAAGCACCAATGCAGTAAAATAATGACTAGCATCACTCCAGTGTGACCTTGAGTGACCTTTGCACTGAATTTAAATTGCCTGATCTTAATAGAATTCAAGGTAGATTTCAAAAATACATTTTTTCATGCCAAATCCATTTCTGCATCGTTCCACTGATCACTCCTTCATTATTTTCTGGTATTATTTGGTATATTTTCTTGTTAATTAGTCTGTAATTTCTCATATTATATAGAAACCTTAGTAAACCAGACGTTTTGGAACTACTAGAGATAATGGGGATTATCTACACATTAAGATCTCTTCCAATTATTAGTTCCCCAAATTATTACCCAAAAGAGGAAAAAAAAAAAGATCTAGTCTGGCTTCTACAGTTAGCTGACATTTAAATTCTGAATTTAATTAAAATACATAATGCTGCTTGACCACTTGTTGAGACACTGTAAAGCTTTCAGTTGACTTTTTGGAACTGAGCACATATCAGGGATAATGTTGAGCAAAACAGAAAACAAACAAGCAAACAACCTCCCCCCCAAAAAACCCAAGCAATGAACAAAAATCAAACACCTAATATTTACAAAGAAATCAAATACTTCAAATACTTACAATAACTACTCTAGTACAGCAGCTCCTATCACTGTGGGGTGGGGTGGTGGTGTGCGGACTCAGAGATCTCCAAGGTCCCTTCCAATCCCTGACACCCTGTGATCTGCTTTCAACTAATATTTTACCTGTTCTTTTGTATTCACTTTGTCACACAGAAACATGAATTGTACAAGTAAGTTCCCATTATGCTTTCACTTACTCATCCTCTTTATTTCAAAAGACATTTTTAAGGTTCCAAATGACTTTGGAGTCTTTTCACAGCTTGGTCACGGAGCAGATGCCATTTTGCAGATTGAGCCTGCTGAAAGAAACACTCCAAAGCTTTACTTGCTGCTTTAAGATGCATCTGTAGGTGGTTACATAGTGGATGGACAGTAATGCAGAAGAAGCTGTTTCTCCTCAGTGCCTCTTCTGGATCTGACTCTATTGAATACAAGGACCACAGAGATGAACTTTGGCCTTTTGTAAATGTCATGCACAATTTCCCCACATTATGGACTGAAACCAAAATGGACCCTCTAATTTTTTTTCCTTTGTTTTAAACCCTCTCCCAGCAGTTTGGCTAATTTATGGCACCAACTAAACAACTAGTTGTTATCGTTCATCTTTGACAGCATTCCTACACATTAGAAGTCAAAGCTGTTGTATTTGCAGAGTATCCTTCCACAAAACCTGTCTTGGTATTTGAAAAATATTAAGGAATGAATCCTAACAGCTCTTACAAGGTATGGAAGTTATCAAGCTTTTCCAGACCAAGGATTTTGAAACACTAAATCTTTCCAAAAAGAGCAAACCAAAGAGGTCTTGATATGACGACAGAAATGCAAAAATGAGTTTAACATCTTCCAACAGCACCCCTTGGCTCTTGAATAACTCTGTCACGTCCCATTCAATGAGAGGTTTGCAGCTCTTGTGCAATGACTGTTACTCTATTAGTAACTTATCTCTTACAGTCAGAATAATTTATAGGTGACCAGTAGTTTGAATATAATTTATAATGCAAACGAGGTCTATAATAGAACAGGACCTGCTGGCACACACCATTCTGTGTTAGCAGCTGCTCCAGTAGATGGCCAATGTCTATACCATTAAGTCTCTGGAGCCCAAAGATATTTGTCATCTTTTTGAGAAGTATGGTACACTGAAGTTTTTATTAACCTCAGTGACAGGTGTAGGTTTCCAGAATTTTATCAGGTTGTTTTAAATAGCAAATCTAAATACAAATGTAACTCTGAAAATATTGGAATCCCCATAAACTTTCATGCATACAAGAGAAGATCTAAAAAACCACCACTGTTTTCTCCCAGCGTTTTCTAACCTGTTTTTAGATAATCACAGGATACATCATAGGTCTTCAACACATAACTGTGAATTGACTAGTAAACAATAGACAGTTCATGGGAGGATTTATTGTCGCTAATATCACCTTGCAGGAAGAAGGAATGTTCATTTCCTTTCAGAGAGTCACAGCTGAGAAGACATTTTCTGTTTGTCTAAAAGTGGTAAGGGCAGAACATTAGAAAATTAATTTTTGCCCATGACAAAACAAACGAAGGACAAAAGTCACGTAGCAGACGAAATTCAACGAGGAATCCAAGCAGGAATGCTAAAAGAGTTTTGTTACTGTGATACAGTAAAGTCATAACAGGGACATCACGTATGCAATGCAGTTCAAAATGGTACTTAAAAATGATACACTGGCAACATAAAGAGCAACATGCACATTTATACCAAGCGACAAACAACCCAGATTAAAAAGTCAGAAATTACCAACGGGATCTATCTTTTCACTTACACATTTGTCCATTGTTCTCTTTTTACCTCTGATTCTACTGATTTCCCATCTGAGTTGTAGGGTTTTATTACTTCCATGCCTAAGCATTTCTCCTGCTTGCATATCATCTATTTCATGTAATGGTTATGCTGAGCTGCTATTTATTCTGTAGCACTGCTCTCTGCTGTCTTCCTTAAGGAAGCAAGCTGCCCAGCAGCTTAGCAATGACGAGCTTTTGAAGCCTCAAGTCACCTTCAAAAATACCAGTTTTGAATATATTGCCACCAGCAATCATGCTTTTTGGGAACAGGAGAATAAGGAGGACCCAAAAGCACAATATATCTAAATTACATTCAGCACGGTATAGCAGAGCGGCAGCTTCTAGGAGCCTGCTGAGCAAGGCCTCCCAGAGTGACAAACTCGTGAGAGCACTGCATACAAATGCATAGCTAATTTGCCAATTTACTTTGATGTGAGTTCAATTGAGTACTGCTATTCCAAATTAAAAGTTCAAATGGGTTTCCAGCTCTGTAGCTCTCTGAAAGATCTACGGGGCTCAGGATCAAAGGTGTCCTGGAAGAAGAAACCCTTTGAGATGGCCTTTTAATCACACTGGTGTTACTTAGATCCTTCACAGTCAGATCTCTGAGGAAGCTGCAGTAACTCTGGAAAAAAGTCTTTCTTCTTGAAGGAATACTGTATTTCTTGTACACACTTATGTGCTGCTGTTTATACCACCATCAGTGTATCATCACCAGCCACGCAACAGCTTGGTACCCCAGCTATCAAAATAAAGACCTTATCTCACCCTGAAAAGAGAAAGTAATAAATAAGAGGCTGCAACAAATAAAAGGAAACCCTAATCTTTTACTTACAGGACCTTACAGACCTTCACTGGAGTTCCAGAATTGAATATATTCACGTTTGCATTTATATCCTTCTTGCATAAATTCCTATAATTGCCCGAGTAATGATTTTTTAAGCCTGCCTTTTGGCCTTAGTAAAATTATTTCAGTGGAAAAGAGGCATTGATTTCTGTGCAAGCTTTTCCAGTCAGGCTTTGTAAAGTTACCTGATGGGAGGAGGTACAGTAGTGAAAAGACTTCAGTACTACACAGTAATTGAGTTACTACTGGACTTGGTAGAAGCACGTCTTGCCTTGCTAAGCTGGAAGACTCCTCTGGCTGGAAACTGGCTGCTGTTTTATCTTGGTCTGCTTATCTTTAGTAACCTGCCCACCATCTCTGCTGCAATCTGGAATTTTGCAGGGAATGAAAGTGCAACAATGTATTTCCTTTCTCCTTTGTGTTTGCAGAGAATGCCATTAGGCACTCTTGTCAATGACATTTCTAAAGAGGAAAATACATTACCCAAATACCAGTCCTGAGAGGACAATGGCAAGATACTTGTCTGCAAAGAAATTTCTGACATCCTCTCCAGGCTGCTACAGGAGAAACCACAAGTACCAATGCAAAGCCATAGAGAAACTCTAGATATCTAGCAGCAAAATAAATTAGAAAATAACTAGAAAACTTCTTGATAATAATAACTGGACAATAACAACAATTACTGGAAGAGATCTTGATATTCAGAGACAATAATAACGCATTTTGTGAGATGTGAGGTGAAGTATACAACTATGGAAGACTCTTTTCGGGGGGACTAATACAGTGACTGATTTACTGGGCAGAAGGGCCAAATCTGCCACCCCTTCTGCCACTGAAGGTACAGTGCCAATGCACAATGGTCTGTGACCAGATGTTGTGGCTCCCTTCCCTGCTGCCCTCTTCAGCTGCCTGATAGCATGAGTGAGCAAATAGGGCACCATCAGTGTCAGAAAGCTGAAAAAGGTGTGGAAAGTCTTGCTTGCTTGAACCAGAAAGCAGGTTTGCTCTAAAGGCACTATTCTTCTACCCTTCCTTTAGGTACAGAGATGGATTACGTGATCTTTCACAACCTTCAGCAGCTCTCTTCTGTACTGCCCTTTTTTTTTTTTCTTCATGGATTTTATGCATTAATAGTATTTTCTTGCAAGCAACTTCATTTTATGAGCACGCAGTCTCTCAGGACACATATTTGCATTAGATTTTTTTCTTAACTTGGTAGCAGGAAACTTTCAGATCTTCTCTGAAGTTAAAATTAAACTTCTGATGTGCTCAGCATGGCATGCAGCAGCACTGCTCAGTCAGTAAGAGTTAATGACAGCTACTGTCAGAGCTGTTGACTCTCTTCAGCAGCTCATGCTCCATAAGGTAACTATAAGAAATCAAGATGGGTTGATTACCACTTTTTTTTTTTTTTTTTCCTTTTTAATACATGTGTGCTCCTTAAATAACCACTTTAAGAAAGAAGCCCTTAAAAAAAATGTTGATTTAAAAATCACCTACATTTGGAAACCCAAACTAAGGTTCCATCATGTTACACTGTAAGACCCTTGACATGTAAGTACTCCCAGACGTACTTCCCCTTGCTCATAGTTAAGGGTCTGTGATGTCCTCTGAAAATAAGAGGATTTCCAAGATGGGGCATGTTTTCAACACGCTTGGAAGCCTTTATTCTCAGAGTGTATGGTGATGAGCTTGGCAAGGACTTTAACAGCTACTTATGGGGGTAATTTTGCTAAGCCATTAAAGTTCCTCCCTGAAAGCAGAATTCAGCCCTTATAATCCTGTCTGTTGATATTCCTTCTTGCTGCTTTACTTGTTAGTTATAACTAATGTCCAGTTACATCTAAGCTCACAGTTGCTCTGGATTCACCAAGTTTGTTCAGACAGAACTGCACTAAAATCCAATTCACTGAACTCAGGGTTTTACAATCAGTAGCTGAAAACCAATACAGATCGGATCTATCAAATACACGTTTATCTTCCCAACCATGAAAAGAGGTAGATATGCACAGATAAGCTCCTTTGTATAAAGGACACCTATGCAAGTCAAGCTCAGAATTATAAATTCTCAATGATGATGCACATCAACATATCTTCTATAAAACTGGAGGCCAGAAATATTACCTTTGACACATTTAATGGGTACAACACATTATGTTAAATTCAGCATTATTAATGTAGATATATCATCAGAATGGTATCAACATAAATATAGACTCTGAATAATAAAACATAAAAAAATCAGCTTTTCTGAATGTAGCTTCATCAAAAAGACAAAAAAAAATAGAAGCAAAAGGACTTGGTTATTTACTCTGTAACCTTTGTTGCTTTGTGTAAGTTTAAAGCAGAAGTAATTTTGGAGTTCAACCTTCTATTAGGGAGCTTACAAAAAGCCTGGAGAGGGCCTGTTTGCAAAGGCCTGGAGTGAAAGGAGGAGGGACAATGGGTTTAAATTAGAAAGGAGTGGATTTAGATGAGAAATAAGGAGGAAGTTCTTTACCAGGAGAGTGGTGGAGCATTGGAACAGGTGGCCCAGGGAGGTGGTTGAGGCCCCATCCCTGGAGCCATTCAAGGTGAGGTTTGACAGAGCTCTGAGCACCCTGCTCGAGTTGAGGATGTCCCTGCTCTCAAGCAGGGGGTTGGACCAGATGAGCTCCAGAGGTCCCTTCCAACCCAGACATTTCTATGTTTCTATGTTTCCATTAGCCAGCTAAACAATTAGTAGAATGATCTCAGATTTCTCCTGTATGCCACTTTGGTTTAGGTACATTTAAACAGTTACTCTACACAAATAATCTATTATTTTTTTCATAGCAATGTTACATTGTACAAAGGAATTTCAGCTGATGGTTAATTAACTGATATGCATACTTCATGGCTTAACAGAGACCAAATGTGTATCATAATCAGCTTCTAGAGTATTTGATAATACCAGAAACAAAGCAAGTTACTGCAAGCTATTGCTTAAACCCATACAAATTCTACAGTTAGACTGATCAGAAGTCTAATAAAAGCAAGGAAAACATCTCCATGGACTGTAACAACTCTGAATCTCACAGTCAATCTGTATGATGCTGAATTTAGCAGTAAAGCCAAAATCTAAAATACAACCAGATAAGGTTTTTTTTTTTCTTCTGCAATATATTCACCACAGTTTATATTCCACAGACCACATCTGGAATTCTCAAATCATGTACTGCTTCTTCAGAACATAATTAAGAGAGACATGAAAGACCTAAATAATTCTGAAATTGTGTTTTAGAAGATCTTTACCATAACCCCTGCCCTTAGAATCTGACACTTATATAGATATATATATAAACTATGGATTAAGTGACAGGAACTTTGGTTTGTCAGCTGTGTACGTACCATATTTAAAGCTATGACCACAAGAGAGATCACAAACAACAAGAAGTTTAGTGTTGACACAGCAAAAAAGGAAAAAAGCACACTGAACCAACTGCTGCTTTGCCTGCTGAAGGTTGTCCGGATGATCCACTTTATGTCAGTTCTACACACAGCTGGCTTTTCAGTAATGAAGATCAATTATTCACAAAAGTCACAGAATCTTTTAAAAATTGTCCTCGGTACAATGTACTTCAACAGATGGTGGTTTTTCTACTCTCTATTTAAACCAGTTCTGCTGCTGCTACCCTCTTTCTGCATAAAACATAGATTGAACAAGGTGCCCCCTTGCCTGTCCCCACCTCCTGCTTCCTTTCACACTTTGTTGTAAAGATGCAAAAAGGTTAAGGAAAGAGAAAAATTATGCACATATGAATATACATGAATATATACATATATACACACTCATGTATATTCATATTTATGCATATTAGCACATACACATGTATATAGGTATTAAAGTAAATTGCTAGAAGGATTATGCTTCTACAGAATCTCATACTGTGGGATATCACAAGGGGTGGTCCTTAAGAGCAGACTTTAACACCGTTCCAGTCAATTGTAACACTGCTGGAACTGGTTTTATACTTTTCAGCCCCTGACAGCCTTTAAGAAATCTTAATTCTCTACTTTTCCACATAACAAAGCAACCCAGAACCTGACCTTACTAAGAGTGGGTAATAAGGAAGGAAGAAATTTGAGCTTATGGTAAGAGGAATTCTTTCAGAAAATACACTTCAGAGGGAACACAGGAGGACAAACACTAGCATTAAGTGTTAATCTTGGCAGTCCAGCACCTTTTCTTAAATTCTAAGAGAAAAACCATCTAATTCCTATTTCCAGTTACCAATAGATTTCAAATAAAGCGTACAAGACTGTTGCTACCTGTTCCATGGAAAGGACACTTCTTTTCAATTCGTTATTTTCCCCTACAAGGGAGATTGCCGAAACCAGAAAAATCACATAGGGAAGCAAAGAGTGTCCTTTCTTCCATGCAGAGAATGAGAGGGAAAGAGAGAGAGATACCTAGGGGTGAGAGTTTATCCTACTGAAATAGCTCACCAATGCCGGCTCACTAAGCCATACTGAGGGCAAGAACTTGGGCAGAGACCACACTCCTTGGGTCATTCACCAGCTTTACCTCCCACAGCTTATAAACCCTCTCTTGATCCCAGTAAAACCCTTTCCATTGTTTATTCCCCCCCCCCATATTTGCCTGAAATTCCCCATTGTTCTACATTGCCTGCACAGGGTTGGTACACTCGAGTATTTTGTTCAGTATTTTTCACTAATGCACATGATATGGCTGATTTTATTCAAAATCATTATGTGCTCAGATACCCAATAAGGTCATGCTTCCTACAGGTAGTCTAAAAAAGAAAAAAAGAACAGTATTCATATTTTCATTTTAACCCTTCATTTTTTCTCCCATGGCTGCAAGTTAAGAGAAGTCCTAGTGATATCTGATGGACTATTAACTATAAAAAGTCATCATCAGAGTTCCATTTCAGGCCAAAACTGAAGAGATCAGGTGGATAAAGTAATCCCCCAGTGGAACACTTCAGTACAAATGATGAGAAGCAGGGGATTCTGCTCCTCAAACATCTGATGAGTGTAACTTCCATCTGTGCCTGGATGAATTCTGACATCAGGCAGGATTGCTTAGACTATTATTGCTCAGCCAGCAGGATGACTTTCTTAGATCAGATGTGGGACAGCTTTCTCAAATGAAGGCAGCTATCAGAACAGATCAGAGGTAACTGAAGAAATAGGACTCTGCTTGAATGAGCTTAAGAGCTGCTTATCTACAGGCAAAAAAAGCCATCAAGTAGGAACTGGAGTAATTTGTGCTGTAGGATAGTTAGATATTGATTCAGGACATATCATAACCCTCTTCAATCAACTGCAGGTTGTACTGGTGCCCTGGTGTACTGGTAACAAGTCATGAAGTAATTAAGCTTTTTCTGTTTAATCAACAGGAAAGGTGTTTCTACAGCCATATGACAAGAGTAGAGATGAATCATAGAAATGGCTGGGTTGGAAAGGACCTCTGGAGGTCAGCTAGTCCAACCCCCTGCTGAGAGCAGGGACATCCTCAGCCAGAGCAGGTTGCTCAGAGCTCTGTCAAGCCCCACCTTGAATGTCTCCAGGGATGGGGCCTCAACCACCTCCCTGGGCAACCTGTTCCAGTGTTCTGCCATCCTCATGGTTAAGAACTTCTTCCTTACATCCAAATGAATTAAACATTACACATTAAGTGAAGCATATTCCAGCCAAAGCACAATATCCAATACAATATTCACGTTTACCTGATGAAGCAGCAGAGGTAAGTCCTTCTTTTGAAAATATTAGCTGGTATTTTGTTACCTCAAGTGAAATGTGCTTTCAGGTGAACTTTTCATAGTTGAAGATAGTAGATAACACTTCAGTACAAGCAAGCCAGAACTTCATTATTTAACGATGCCCTTTAATTATGGGATTAATTTTTGAAGCATTATGAAGTACATTTGCAAAGTCATGAAAAGAATAGAAGGATTATAGAGGATAAAAACCATACAGAGAATAATAGGTACCAATGGCAGCAGTGAGTGGTGATAATGAAAAGATGCACACATGCTGAGGCTGTATTTATACACCAAGATTACACGGCGTATGAATGAACGAACCATGATTCTTCTGCCCCTTTACACCCGCAAAACATATTGTGGCAGCTGTTTATACTAGGCTATTCTATATTTTTATAATCAGCTCTATCCTAAAACTGCATGTTGTGTATCAGTTGTGGTCATCCTCAGTATGGGAGCTTCAATGTATTACAAGCCTTCCCAATTACAGTTCTTTACTCTATGGAATCAGAAGGTGAGAACTTCCTGATTTACTGTAGCATACCCCACAATGTTATTAGACTATTAAAATATCTTGCTTTTCACTTACTCTTTTAATGAGCTCTTGCAGATGATCACTGTGGAAGTGTGTCCTTACTTCAGCTTTGTGTACGCTTAAAGAAGTTCCATGCGATTCAGTCCTCATCTGTTCTCAGCTTTGCCTCTGGAAATTGACAGATGTATTAGAGAATCATTTATTTAAATCAACAAAACATAAAGAGAACTTGCAGTGATGAAAGTATTTAAAAGTGCATTTTCAGTAGCGAGTGAAAGAGGTATACCAAACTGCATTGTCTCAACTTCCATTTCTTCCCTAATTTTCCACTTTTTATACCCATCTGATAGAGTTAAACACCCTTAATAAGTGTTTTGTTCCCAAAATATTTAAGCTAAGGATAAGTAGCTCAGCTGCATAGTATCTGCATGCTATTTTTTACCTCTGAGAAGCTATGATGAAATGTCTATAAATTGCACAACCCTTGCATCTTAAAGCTATATTCTAGGTTTAAAAAAAAAAAAAAAAAGATTAGTCAGATATTTTCTTAGTTGAGATGTGATCCTGTTTGGAAGTTATTGAAGACACCTATTGAATTAGAACTCTTAAAACTAATAGTCTCTCACTGAATTCTCTAAAAAATATTTAACATGGAATCTGATGCCTTATCACATTACTTGGACTTAACCGTTTCATTTACATCTGATGCCTTATCACATTACTTGGACTTAACCGTTTCATTTACATCTGAAGGGAAAATAAGAAAGAAATTATTTCTAAGATCTATTTACATAAATGTTTTAACATTTTCAGTATAAATACCAGTAATGTAAAAAATTCATCTGTCTCTAAAACAAATCCCAAGAAGAGAGCAGCATGTTGAACCACTTGTGAGGACTTGGAGCAGACCAGACCAGGACCAATGCATACTACAGTCACGTTGTGGATGACCACAAACTCATTTTAACCTAGCTAACCAGGTACAAAGAGCTGGGAAGCTTTGTGATGAAGCAGGGAAGCTTTAAGAGATGAACTAAGTATACACATCCAGTGCCAATGCTAGGAAGACAAATGCAGACCATCACAACAGCATTTTATCCTCAGAAAAGCCAAGTGTTTAAATAACCAAAGCTATTTCAGGTATGTTGCCATAGTTTTTTCAACAAGCAACTAGATGATTGCTTATTGACACAGGCTGACTCACTGCATACACCAATTTTTTTATTTGAGGATCTTGGTTAATTTGTCTCTGATGGAACTAATAACTGTGCAGATAATTAGCATAAAATGCAGGCAATACTTACCTAAAATTAATGGCTCATTGGACATATGTCCAGCTATGTACCTTATGCTGGATATATTCCTAGACAGAAATATTTCCTGTATGTACACAAATCAGTTCACTATTTTCCTTTTTAGACATTAAAAATTATCACATGCAGAAAAGCTCAAGGTACTAGTTTAAAAATCAAAACAATTTTCTAAAAACAAAGCATCCCTTTCTTTCATTTTCTATAAACCTCCACAGTACTCTTAAGTCCAATTTTCACAATTATTCGCACTACAACACTAGAAATCTTGGGAAAAAAAAATCAGTGTAGGATAGTGAATAGATCTAAATAAGAGGATCGAACATCAGGAAGAATTCAGAGAGGAAGCCAGGACAGGCAGGAGATCATACCTTGTATTTAAAGCAATACTGCCTGCTTGCTTCAACTTAACACTAATGAAATAAGTGGTAGCAACATCCTTGGTCCTCTCTGAGCACAACAGAAGGCTGCTGGCTGGAGCCCTGACTCTCTTCACAGCTCTGCTGCAGACTCCAAATCCCTGAGGAAGACCAGCATCTACCCAGCAGTAACTACCACAAGAGCTGTTTTGCAGTACCAAGATAAAGAAAAATGTGCTTGCTGTATCCCTGCATCAGTTGCTCAAATGTAAAGAGACACCTATAGATCAGAATGACATCTGTTAAAATCTGAGAAACTAACCAACCCACTAGGTAGGGAAACTAATTAAGGAAAATAATTACTTTTATCCATTCCTTGAAACCCAAATCAAACAGATCTGCTCTGCTGTGACATTGTTGTTATGCAGAATTTCCTGGTTGACAAAATAATTATGTCCATTAAAAGGTAGCCAGTGTCTGTACTGAAGAACAAGTTAGACTGTCAGCTCTCCTTGGAGACCTCTCGTGTAGTTTGGATATTCTATGCCAAATCCTACCAGAGGGTGGGCAATCTAGCAGAAGCCAAAAAGGTCACATTACCTACCCTTCTTGTAGTAATTTCTTCTTTGTTTAAACATAAAAATACTATGTTCAGTTTTTAATTGGTTCTTTGCTTTCTGCGTTCTTCTCCTAGCCTTAGTTTGGAATAAGATAGCGGTTGAAACCTGTAGTCTCCAAAATGAAAACACATCATTCTCCCTGGTTTCTGAGCATTTCAACAGCTACAAAGTTGTGAGGTTGCCCCAAGTCTCTAGATCTGTCTTCTAGACAAAACTTTGGACCAGAAAATAAAAACAATCAAAACATTAACCAGCTCTCATCTCAAATGCAGTCTTTTCCCTAATATTTGTTGTCTTACAAAAACACAAACCCAGTTTTCTGAGATTATGAGGACTCAAAACAAATAATCATATACTAAGTGGCAATTTTGTAAATTCTGAGCACAGTTCAAGTAATACCAATCTAGCAGAGAGCATCCCATCACCATTAAAGGTAATATGAAACAAACTGTTATACTACATACATTACTTCCAATATTCCAACCCAAAATTTGTAACTCAAACTCTCTTCCTTAGATCCATCCAAATTACAGGAAATTTAATCAGGTTTTAGTTTGAATTACTAGAAAGCAATTATCATAGATTGTCATCTTTATCACAAAAGTAGAATTGGAACTGAATTTGGAGTAGGTAGGGAAAGAAATGATACTGCTACAAAATTTTAGCCATTATTCTAGCCACCTAGATAACAAAGACACCATCTCCTGCTTAGTGCATTGTATTTAATAAAAGCAAGAAATTAAACTAGAAAACTGAGGTACTCACAGAATTGAAGTGTATCTGAATGCCTTTGCATCCAAAATTACATACACACATGTACTAACAAGCTCTGCCAAAGGACTGTGGATAACTTTATTCTGGAAAACTATGCTTGCTCTCATCTGCTCTCTTCATCGTGCTTGATTTTTCACCATGAACACACCGTATAGTTTCAAAAAACAGCTAAGGAATAAA
Source organism: Megaceryle torquata (assembly GCA_024611175.1). Taxonomy (NCBI): domain Eukaryota; kingdom Metazoa; phylum Chordata; class Aves; order Coraciiformes; family Cerylidae; genus Megaceryle; species Megaceryle torquata. Next base: position 21,585 of record JANIJG010011359.1, read on the forward strand.
AATATTCCGATAGCAACAGTGGAATACTAGGATAGGATGGCATCCATCCAAACCCATTTAACTTTCTCACTCCTATAGGCTGTTACCTAAAATTCTACAGAAGCTGTTTCTTCTTTCACTTGTGTTCAGTACAATAAATGTGTGTACATTCGTGTGACGTGGGCAGAAAAACATCAAGCAGCTGTAGAAATGAGAGAGGGTCTAATATCACTCAGAAGGCATCTCTCATCTGCTGACCTAGAACCAGGTCAATCGGTTTCATCAGATCCACAGAACAGCTCTAGAAGGAGACAGAACCTGGCAGTAGTTTTGTGGCTTCTGCTTTATCTAATATACTATCTTCCTTTAAAACTTGCCTTTATGGTGCCTCTGTATTTTCTAACTGGCATGCAGAGGTGGTCACACATCATGAAAAAGCAGGAAACATATTAACTGTAAGCACAAGAAGGTAATACTTCACATCTAAATCCCTCGCTATCTTGGCATAAAAATCATTTCTCTTGTATTTTGGAGCCAAGGATTTTTAAAATACTAGCTCTAGGTCATTGTGAAAAGAGAAGGAGAAAATTAAATCCACAGAGCAAATTACTATATTGAGATTCTTATTTTGCTTACCGGTAGTATCTAAAGTTTCTATCAAAATATTCTGGTATATAAACTGGATAAATGGTTAGGTAAATAAGGAAAATTTATAATTGCTACATATCAGGTAACCTAAATAGAGGTTGCTGACAGGAAAGCTCCTGAACTTCGCGATTCGGTGCATTTTTCTTTAATTGCCTTTATTTTCTGCAGATTCTTCAGATATACTCTTTGAGGATGTTATCCACATTTTTCTGTACTTTTGCTCTCCTTTACCTCCCCATGGTCTTGTCCATGCTGCCATGCTCTCCTGGTATGCCTTTCATGTGCTCTTCTTCTCTCCAACCTGTAATACTAAACCCAAGAATTACGTTACCTATCACAGTGATATGAGTCAATTTATCTCTTAGGAGCAAAAGTACAGACAAGAATGCATACTAAATTACTACAAGTTTCTGACATGCTAGTTTATGAGGTGTTTGGTTTCATCCCCAAACCATCTAATTGCCCTTTGAATTTAAACATACATTTAAATAACATACAAAGGAACAACTGCTTTTCCAGACTAAAGTTTTGGCAACAAACTCTTCTACCACATTTACTGCAATACTCTCGGATCCACTGTGCTTTTTCCTCTTCCACAATCCAACATGGTAACGATTTGAAAGAGCTTCAGCTGACGGTTTGAAGTCACCTCTAAAGAGCGTATGCCTGCCAAGGTGTTGGAAGAACAAATTAACATAGGTGTGATCAAAACTGATCGATGCCATCAAAATGCTTTGCAGACTTCCACTCCTAAAGCAGGAACCTTCAGTGGCAGAAGATGGGGAGGATAAGGAAAGTACTGCTCATCTGTTGGGCTGAAGCACCCCCCTGAACATGGGTTATTAAGCTCTGAGTGTTTACTCAGCACTTAAGTAAGAGAAAGGTGAAATACTCCATCCAAGCCTTGCAAAGCACCGGTTTGATTTTCTTCCTACTTCCTGCTGCTGCTATCAGGCGGGACCGAGAGAAAATGAAAATAAACGTGCTGTTCATGAAGGCAGAATAAGCCGAACCCAAACGTTCGGGTTTTTCCTGGTGCACTGGGAGCAGGCGGGCAGCGATGGCAGTTTGCAGCAGGTTCCGAGCAGGGCTGGGCCTGTGTTGCGGCCACGAGAGGGAGCGTCAGCCCCAAGAGTTGGCCGGGCGGGCAGCGGGGCCGGTGGGAAGCGGCAGCTCTGCCTCGGGGCGGCTTCTCCACCGCCTGCGACCACCTTGGCCAAAAGCAACCGTTGCCTGGAGCAGAAAACTGCCTCCTTATTTGTTTCTGCAGGATGTAAGGGAGAGGGGAAGGGAAGCTGAACAGCATGCCGTTATTTCTGCGCTAACACTTTACCAGGCAGTGATGCTGACTTAACCCCCGGTATGGAAAAGCTGGCTGGCTGCGGTGTGATGGGAGAAGCCAGCCTTTCACACGAGCCTTTTTACACCAGGAGAAACCGGTCTGATGATGACTTTATTGCCTATGTGCAATCTACTTCCTCGCGATGAATGGCAGAGTCACATTAGATAGAATATCGTCCTTGCTGGCACCTTAGATGCTGCCAGGTTCCGTAACTGAATTAAGGAATTGGGATTCCTCCCCCAGCTTGCTAATACTTCAGTTTCTCAGCTCCAAATCATGCAGTGCTTTCCAACTTCACTAAGACAGACTAAAGCCATGAACCACCACCACTGCAATCCTTTCTACATGGGTGTTTCCTCAAATGCAGTTATGCTGCTGCTGCAAAAAAAAAATTATATATTTTGGATCCACTTGCAGCCTTTCTGCATTAGAGCCAAAGCACTTAGCTGGGGCAGGGCAAAGCTTGTCTTCACTAGTGTATCTCTGCTCTGTGTCTAGAGCACACATCAGTCCCTAGATGAAATGTACTGCTGGTACGTTTCAATGACATCTTCTCACAGAACATTATGGTCTCTCTGGAGGATTATTTTGCATCTGAATCACTAACCTGAATGTGGTGCACATTCAGTTCCCCCATTTATTTTTAAGATCCAAATTTCACTATGTTCCACATAAGCCTATTGCTCCCGTGTACTATAAATTATCAACCTCAGCACTGCAAAATCATAAAACTGTAACTCAAGAAGATGATCCTTACTGTAACAAACTTAAGTGCTAGATCATCAGATGACTCATACACTCCTTTTCTTCTGCTGTCTTTATATTCTATTTGGTTGATGATTAATTAGAAGATATGAATTAAAACATCCTTCCTCTCTAAGCAAATACTTCTCTACGAGTTCTAATCATTATGCAGCACAGAGCTCCAAACTTAGCCTCACATCCAGTTAAACAAGGTTAGGATGTTACATCCTAAGTCCCAATCCCTTTTCTGCATAAGTATGAATACATGTTTTCAACCTATTTAAATCTGCCTTAGCTGTTTGAGTCCACAGAAAACTGAGTGTACTTTCTACTTTGTTTTGGGCAATTCCAAGAAATTAATATGCAATAAGCTGTTTCTCTAGATATCGCAGACTTCTGTTTGCAGTTGCAGTTGGTTAAGTAAATACCAAACACATTTCCCAGTGATGCAGACACCCTGTGGGGTTTGCCACTGCCTGCTTTTATTTTTATATCTGAAGACAGATGAGGATCTATCATGATCGTAGGTTGCAAACAGCCATCTGACTCCTCTGTGCCTCTTATTCCCACTGATATGGACCCCTTCTTAGATGTGGAATCAATCCCAACCTCCCTGTACCTGATTTTCAGCGTTCAAACCATGTGAAAAAAAATCTAGTTTCCCTTCATTACACAGTTACACTGAATAAAGCAATGACAATGTCATGAGTCACCTGGACATTGCCCTCTACCCATGCAGCACTGTGCTCCTCAAAGAGATCCACCTAACTTCTTAAAAAATATATTTAACAAATGAGAGAAAATGCAAAATTCCCTATATGATAGACACGTAGGCAGTCTACTTAATGTTCTCCTCTGATCATGCATAGGAGAGAATTTTAATTTATTTCCTTTAAAGCAGAACTTGAACAATTGCTTCTCGGCTCCACTGCACATTAGAAATAATTCTTTTTCTATAAAGGTATTAGTTTTTTTTTACTCGGACTATATCCAGCGTAAAATTTAAATACCAAGGTCAGATATTGTTTCTGTTACCTAATTAAAGCATGAAATATTTTAAATGGAAGAATAATGAAATAACATCCTTAAGTGCTTTCTGTAAATCTTCTGGAATTCAAGGTCTTTATCACAAATACATAATGGCTATTCAAAAACTCTCATACCATAAGTGCTCAAGACAAGTCACAGCAAACTGAAGTGCCACTTTTGCCATATTTGCAGACCATTTATATGTTTTACTCAAAAAATATTGCTCCTAAAACTGTAGTGAGCTTTGGAAGTTGACACAAGTTAGAAAGTTGAAAGACAGCTGAACACGTACAAAGCTCTGAGCGCGTAGCTCAGCTCCTTTAAGTAATAGCAACATCACCTCATGAAATCCACTTTTTTCTTCTCCACTGCTAGTGAACTGTCATATAGAAATAAACAGGTGAGAAGTTAGTCCTTTCTAAATTTTGAGGGCTACTGCACTTCTATGCTGTCTTCTGTAACTCAGCATAGTTCTTTGATTCTGAATACAGACAAAGACTTCCCAGACTGAACTGATCATTAGGGCTTTAGTATCTTACCTGCCCATGCAGGCAAATGACAGACTCCCAGGAAAAGGTAAAGAACACAGCCACCAGTTCTGCACGACTTCCCTCATCATCCATGGCCACTAGAAAAAAAAGAACAGATTAGGGTCTTTCTAAACAATTAATCATGTTTCATGAGATTTTCTTTACATTCTAATTTGCATTAAAATGTACCTCATTTATTTTTATGTAGTTTCATGCATTTTTATTTACATATTTTCTACCTACCCTGTTTTACCATCTCCTAAGTTAATGGAGCTTTATTTTAGGAGGAAAATGCAGAAATAAGGAAAGAGCAAAAATTTAAGTTCTATAAAGTCTGGTTATGGTCCTATTTTCCTGCTCTGTCAAGCTGGCCAGCTTTCTCAACGTATAAAAAAATTCCTCCATCTCACCTCTGCTCTCTCAGACATTCATATGCATGATACTGATCGTGTCAGGAGATAAATCTCTAACATTGCTACTTATTTTATGGAAATATGCTAGTATCTATGAGGATATAAATAAAATCAGAATCTGGGCTACAGCTCATACTTTATCAGCTATTCATTTTTACCTCATTTCAATTGCAAAAGCTTTTTTTTTTTTTTTTTTTTTGTCCTAGAATATTCCAAAAATTATATTTTGGAGTAGAAATGTTCCAGGTTTGAATGAGTGGTTTTTTAAGCGAGAAAAATCCATTTGACTGCATTCCAGTTATATAGGAACTAAAATAAAATCTTTAGTGACAAAATCAAAAACAAACCAACGACGAAATAAAAATTTACAGATGCTTTAACTTCCACAGGCATAATAAAAGTTAGTGGAATTCATGAAGTTTAGCATGCAAAGGTTATTTTACTAAGGTTCAAAAGCTGTGACCCAAGTTAAAAACGTTATGTGTAAAAAGGAGTTTGTTTCTGTGTCTTAAGAAAAGAATATATTCCAAATGTAGGAAAAGTACCCTCTCAATAATTAAAAAGAAATATTGTGTCATGTTTTCATTTCTGACCCCTCTTTCCCCATCCCATTTTGTTGGGAAACACATGGAGATGGGGAAGAATATTTATTATTTTACTTTAGATGTCTTTATGAGGATCATGACTAGTGCTGGGTGGTTTTTATCCATTTAATTGGGAATAGGATCAGGTCCAAATTGTATTTTGCTTCTAGTGGTATAAATATTCATGAGTCAACACCTGGGGTTGGCTATTTTCCAAAAGCTGTATAACTGTTATTGCAGTTTTATCTGTGGACTGTAACATCTCATTTGAATTAATGAGACCTGTTATACATTTTAAATATATATGAAGTGATATTAAAGTCTAATGAAGAACAGGATTTCCATCTGCTACCTGCAATCTAGTAATACCTGCATACCATAACAGAGGGAAACAGTAACGTAAGCAATGAAGATGGAAACCTGTTTGTTTATTAAAACTTCAGATTTGTTTTGATCATTCCTTCTAATCCCTGCTGATAAAAATCATGTTCCAAAGTGGCTTCTTTCCAGATCTCTATGGAGAATTTTCTGGTTTAACCCACTAAAAGTTTGGCAGAGCATCTAACTGCCATATTCATCTTAAAGAAGAAAATTACTTAAATTCCCTAATAGTGACATATTTTATATGCAGTTTTGCTCACGCATGAGACTCTTCTGAGCATGCCTGCTCTGTTATTTTGGTGGACTAAGACTAATTTAATTTAGGGTTTCCAGCAGAGTTCTGTGACATAAGAATTGCAGGGACAAAAATGGTACTACTTAAACATTTACACTACCTGTAAAGATGATAGTTGTTCCTCACGATAGTAAACAACCATAGATTTTCTCACTTGTCAATACTTTTCAGAATTGATTTTCCATCAGCTTCCATCAAGAGTTATTTCTGAGCTCAGACACAGAGAAAGATTCAGGTCTCCAAAGTGATTACCAGGATGCTGCGAGTACTAGGGGTTTAGAACATGATGATGTTCCTGGTATGATCCTGCTATCCTTAAAAACCTATAAAACCTATGCACACTCCCAGACAAGTGTTCTTTATTACCTGCTAAATTAAAAGTAGAAACTATCTAGTACTTCCAGGATAAAAGCAGTCTCACAAAGCACCAATGGAACAATGACATGGGGCCCTATTGGTTTTAGGTAACATGCTCAACTTTGTCTTAGAAAAGACTGATTTGGACTTAAAATGTTAAGTGCCTAAATCCCTTCTGAAGAGAGGCCACACCACCTTAGATTACTTAAAACGGAGAGACAGAAACCTTTCTCATTTGCAGGCTTTATGGATTTGAGTTTGGGGCTTTGGTGGTTTGGAGTTTTAAAAATTTTTTATGTATTTATTTTTTAAACACAATCAGCATCCAATTTACACTCTGAATATTGTCCAATCATGTAAAATTGATGTGTGATGTAGGACTTCACATATATCTACAGCACTGGTTTTTCTATAGTTCCTAAGCAGACTTCTAAAGGAAAAAAACCCAAAACAAACAAAAAAACCCAACCAACCAAACCCAAACAAACAAACAAACAAAACCAAACCCTTGTTTGGGTTACCTTGTTACAAACCAATCACAACATAAACGGGTTTGTTCTTTCACAGCTTGCATGAAATTGCAAACTTGATTTTTTAGGTCCTACAGCCACCAAGGGAAAAAGTTTGCAATGAGGTGTCTTAATAGCATTTAGCCATCAGAAAGTAGATAGAAAGTCATTAGCAAAATATTGTCCTGGAGTGATCACATAATAATTTCAGGATTAAGAGGAGTAAATTCTGACTTCAGTGCGTGAAAACCTGCTGCACTGAATATTGTACAGTTTAATAAGAATGGCCCAGCCTGAAGAGAACAGAACAAACAGAAGCATTTTCTTTGTGTATACCAAATCTATCTGAAATCCGCTATCAGTTCACTAGGTGAGAACAAGTTCATCAATGGGCTATGACTAGATCTGTGAAGACTCATCGGCATATTCCATGTCAAAGAACATGGAAACACAGAGCTGAAGTCTGGCCCTTGACTATCACAATTTTCATAGGTAGGGTCTAGCATTTTCCATGTTTCTCAAATCAAAGAACAAAGCAGCAACTGGGGAGGAAAGGCTTGAAAGACAGATTCATTGATTTATTTCCTTCTTTCTCTGAAAAGGGGATTAAGAAACAAGAGCAGAAATAAGAAGCAGTAATAAGACTGCAGAGATGTACAAAAATCTGGGGTAACAAAGAGTTAGATGGACAGACACAGATGACATCCACTATGTAGACATCAGGAAGATAAAGAATTTTTTTCAAGTGCAGATTAAATACATAATATCCTAATGAACCAAAATTTTTCTATTTTCCCTAGATACATCAAGCTCCTTTAACTAAAGACATTTATAAACTGTCAATATCAGCCCCTGCCTTCATCATGCACCATAATTAAAGAATTTCTGTTTCCATATGAAAAATATGCAATCAGCTAGAGCATTTGCCTTGGCAGATGCATTTAAATGCTCTGGTGTTGCCACACAGTCACTTCTACAACTGCCATTCACCCTGCAGCTGCAGCAACAGGAAGATTACAGCTCTCCAGAGGTAGGAAGAGGAGGCAGCAGCAGAGCTGAGTCGTTACAATTGCTGTCACTTGCACAGAAGAAAATTTCTGCTCTGCTAATAGAAATCTGAATGTTTTACAAATGGCACAACAGATGCAGTGCACTGAAGAAAATGATGTAGACAGTGATGCTGCAAAAACTCTTCGGGTGGAAACACGGTTGTCATGTACTGAACATCTCACCCACCCATTGCCACGGCAGTGATTTTAGGAACGTCTGGCAGGGCCCTAAGCTCAACTCCTGCTCTTTCTAAAGTATTCCTTGGGGTTTTCATTTCCAGATGGAGAAACTATAGAGATGAGTTCATCATGTCATCTTCAGGATGACATCTTCCACAATGAAACACCCCCTGTCACTGAAATACAGCGCCAAGCTTTGGGTATGAGCCTAGCACATGAGGTGGAAATGGAAATCACAGCCTTCTGCTGCAGAGATGCAAGCCAATAGTTGAGTCATCTCAAGACCTTCACATAAATCCTTATATGCTGCTTTTTACATTGGAAAATTAATCAATTGATAAAAATACATGCTGCCGGGATCAGGTCATTGAGGTGGCAGGACAGCAGTAAAGAGAAATAGGTGTCCAAGCAGAGTTTTCTAATGCACAGTACAATCCTTATGCATTCCTGGAAGCATACTAGACCATTGTGAATCTTAATTAAAAACTGAATATTAAAAAAAAAAAAAAATTAACAAAAAATCAGTACTATTGGAAAGAGAAATCAAGACCTAACCTTGGTGAACAGGTTGGCAAAAGGATCCCTAGCCATGAATTCATTCAGCTCTCAGCTCTGCTAGACATACTGTTTAGTTGCATTATCTGATGCTACCTCATCTTCTGACTCAAGGTCTGCCTCATTTGTCAAGTCCTCTCTTTTAATCTCCAAATACAATGGCAAAGTGATTGCCAGTGATTTTATGCTTTTCGGTGCCCAGGAGAATGGGGACTGCTCAACTGCCTCAAATAGCTAATACGTATTTGATGATGAGAAAGGCCAAAGCCACCAAAGAAAGTATTTAAAAAATAAAAAATTCTCTAGCATCTCTAGCAGCATCTGAAATTTTCAATACTGTATTTTTTAAGTGGCTAAAATTTTCTTAAAGTAAAAAAGCACAGCCTATTGAGACAAAAAATTCTCAGATGCATTTTCATCCAGTTAAAATATTCAAGATTCATTTTTTACTGTATTAGTCCTCTGGGATTTAAAATGTTAAATGCTTCATCAAATACTATCAGATATAAGGATTTCAGTAGCAGTCTGTGACTATAAATGTGAAGTAATTGCACAGTGGGTTTCTACAGCAGCATATAATCTCCTTAAGTCTTAAAGGGGAACCTCAGTGACACTTCCTTGGCCTCCTGTGGGCAAGCCTGTGTGTCTGGGTTGCTTTATGCCTGCCTTTCAGACTCAGAAACTATATTATAGCTCACTATAATTCAAGTGGAGTCTTCTCACGGCAACAAGCTTCAAAAAGAGGACATTCACAGAAAAATAAATTAACTTGGACAGTCTCTTCCTTCACTTTTTCTTTGTTCCATGTCAGATGTTTATAAATGTATGAAAACACATAGACCCCTTGAATCCAGTTTCTTCTACTGCCTAAGCCAGTTGGGAAACGGTAATGCTGTATTTGCAACATGACTCTCTTCCTCTGGAATTGATCACCATTTTACAAAACCAAAGGTTCAGAATTGTTCTGTAGAGCAAGAAAAGAGGAAAAAGGATCCAATCCTGCCTGACACTAGATGTCGAGTGCAACAGAATTATACAATTGTCAGGGTTGGAAGGGACGTTAAAGGTCATCTGGTTCCAGCCCCCCCACCAAATTCAGGGACACCTCCCCCCGGATCAGGTTGCTCAGAGCCCCATCCAGCCTGGTCTTAAAAATCTCCAAGGATGGGGCTTCCACCACCTCTCTGGGC
>JANIJG010011359.1:31469-58369 GCA_024611175.1 Megaceryle torquata
TGGTGAAGAAGTTCTTCCTAATGTCTGACCTGAATTGACCTATCTCTAGTTTTAATCCATTCCCTCCAGTCCTATCACTGCCTGACAGCCTAAAAAGTCCCTAAGCAGGTTTCTTGTAGCCCTCTGAAGATACTGGAAGGCCACAGTAAGGTCTCCTCGGAGCCTTCTCTTCCCCAGACTGAACAACCCCAGCTCTCTCAGTCTGTCCTCACAGGAGAGGTGCTCCAGCCCTCTGATCATCATCGTGGCCCTTCCCTGGACACGTTCCAGCACATCCATGTCCTTCTTGTAATAGGGGCTCCAGAACTGGATGCAGTACTCCAGGTGAGGTCTCATGAGAGTGAAGTAGAAGGGGAAGAGTGGAGGGGGAAATAGCCCTTAGAATAACTACTGGGAATAGCTAACTGGGAATAGCCCTTAGAATAACTATTGTGCATTTAGCTTTATGGTAACAAAATTCCAAGAACCCAACCAAAGATCAGTACAGAGAACAATAATTTTGTGTAAGAGGAAAAAAGTTCTTTCCAATGATGGATGATGACCATTCTATTGAGCATTATTTGTTATATAAAATATATGTACACATACATATACATACCCACGCACGCGCATACGTACACCCCTGCAAACTGTATCTGAAATCAGCTTACAGAATTATTTTCAATTTCATTTTAGAATGGAATACTGATTAAACTCTGGCTGTGGAGAGGAATCTGAGGGGCGGCCATGGACTTTTAAACTGTGTGGAGCTGCAATTTAAAATGAAATTAAATTCCTTTCAGTCTTTGTGTAAGAAACAGCCCTAGCACTTCTAAGACCACGTGGCACACCAAATTAAAAAAAAACAAAACCAAAAAACAACAAAACCCAAAAACCCCAACAACACAGTAGGTTAAGATTAGACTGGTATTGAATGAGCATATACTGAAATTTCTGGTATTGACTGGTATTGAATGAGCATATGCTGAAATTTCCCAGCGTAATTGTACACATGTAATAGTGCATCTCTTGACTAAGAGATAAAATAAAGCTCGTACCTTCATCATCCATCACTAGGAAATTAGAGGGACAGAAATAAAAAAAAAAAAAAAATGAAGTCTAGGATCCAAAAAGTCTGATCTTATAAAAGATGATGTAATAATCTGTCTCAGCTGAGGAGACTGCCTAGTCTTCTGAGGCTGGAGCTATGAAACCACCGCTCATCGGGTGTGCATCCTATGTCTGGAAGGCAAACTCTCCCCTCACATCAGTCTGTGTTTCTGTCCTCGGTAATTCTGAGTGCACTTCTTATTCTGTTACCTCACATGGTTAGTAACAGAGGAAACACCTGCTTCCTATAATGGCTAGGTGATAGCAGTTAAAGAATGCTTTATTCCAAAAATAGGTAAAACCTTGAAATAAAATCCTTTCTTTTCTCAAACATTTTGGCAGCGCAATACAGAAGACACAGATGGGGCTGAACAAGAATTGAGGCTGCAAAAAAGTGAGGCAGCATCCTGTAGCGAGAACTCCTGTAATGAAAGTTTTGCATGTGCTGAGACAGCTAATGACAAGTTATTCCAAACTTAAGAAGAAAACACGTATTCATTCCCATTGAAATACTTTCCCCTTGGCATATTTTTTTCCTGCGGGCTAAAACGATGCCAGACAAACATCTGTCCGGATCTTTGACAAGAGAATATAGTTAATGTAAAGGTAACTAGGATGTAAAACACTTAGTTAATAGATGGTGGGAAGCTTTCAGGACAGGAAGATTAGCATCTGACAGCGTGAAGACTTATGATGACAAGACAGTGCAATAACATACTCTGTTAGAATAGCAACCAACCTCTTGCAAAAGCGAGGACATGAATTATAAAAGCAAAAAGAGGAAACTACTGAAAAAGGAAGGATTGAATGCTTCTGAAACCCTGCTTTTACTGCAACATGATTGCTTCAGAAGCTTTGTGTAAGTAGCAGAATGACCTCAACTGTTTAAAATAAATGACTGCAATGGCATGGACAACAATGAGAAGGGGATAATTAACCTGCTGACAACACAACAATAAATTTAAAAGCATTCAAGTCAGTAATTTAAAAACTGTACATAGAGGATGCAGTCTCAGGAGCATGCTGAAGGTTGCTACAGTTAGATTCTTACATGAGCAATACAAGTATGATGTCTTCTGCCAAGAGGAGATAAGGATCATGCTCGTCTAATAAGCAGTATGTCGAGCCCCCAGAGAAAAGGAAAATGAAACCACTATTCCCAGAGATGACTAAAAACTGATGCACAAACCTGCAATGCACCTGCAGATATATCCACCACCTTTCCAAGAGATACATGCAGGAATATGATGCCAATCAGCAACTTCTGAGGGACTGTTCTAATAAAAAATAAGATCAAGTTTGTGTTGTTTTCCCTTTTGATTTCAAAAGCTGTACAATGTGACGGGTAAAATTCACTGTCATTAAAATCAAAACCAAACCTCCTAGTGATTTCAAAGCAAGCTTAATTTCACCTAGCGATTGCATAAAATACACACATAATGAAATAGGAAAATTCCTTACTGTTTAAATATTCTCAGTACTAATCCATTTGCAAAACTCCCTCCAGTATTCATTCTAGCCCATAGCAGTTCTGGCATCCTCACTGTATTCACTGGGACAGCAAACTTGGAAGATTTATTTCAGTCAGTGACGATCCAAACCAATCACAATTAGAAGTTGTTAAAAATGAGTAATAACATTAAAAAGATGTGTCTCAAGTATATTCTGCCAGATGAAGAGAAATGAACAGTGCTGCCAGATTTGAAATAAAATCCCGTTTGTTTGCTCAGGTTTTATTGCAACGCACCTGCATTCTTGGTATTTTTTCATAGTTCCCTCCTTCTACCACCAATCTTGCATTTTCATGGTTGAAAGCAAATTAGTTCTCTTTAGGGAGAAGCTCACATTCTTTGCTGATGCTGTCTAAGACTGTGCTCTGCTACACACAGAGGCTGCAAGACGTGACTTGAACAACACTTAACACTTCGAGTTGGAACAGTCTATGTAATCTTTTAACTGAAAATCCTGTAAAAGGCAAAAGTGAAATAACTGATTCCTGCAAGGACAGTGGATCAAGCCATTAGTATCATCCACAGACCATTGTATATTCCTCTGTCAGCACAGACCACTTGTACAGCTCTGCTTTTGCTCACTGAACTGTGGCACCACGTTTCAAAACAGAAAGAAAAGTGCCTTTTACCAAAGCATCACCAGCACAATCTGTAGAACCAGTATGAGGAACCCTAAAAGAAGACTTAAATTATTAGAAGAAAAACTTTGAAAGACAAGAAAAATGCGATCACTGCACATAATCGTGTAGCAATGGGCTACATTTATAATTTATGATTTACAGATTTATAGTGTGAAATTGTTGTATTATGCAGTATGATTTATGGTATGAAACTGGTTAGAGCTATACAACTGAAAAGCAAGTTTCTTGGTCTATCTTCTTTTTTCTTATTAAACAACAAAGTTACAGAAGAGTTAGTAGCATCTTCTGCAGTAAAATTAAGATTTTTTTCATGTTATGGGGATATTTAATAAGACACAAAAGTACTTACTGTAGTTAATCCATAACCTAGTCAAATACGGCTTCTAATAGATCAGCTTGAACCCCAGCTCTACTGGGATCGAGACCCACTTGGGAAAAAATGTGAAGCAAAGAGCATTCAGATTTTTTTTTTTAAATAAAATAAATGGAGAGACTGAAGAATGAGAAAATAGGAGGAGAGAGAAGCAGCATTTTGCACAGAAGTAAAATATGCTTAGCCTGAATTCTGTTTTAGCTGATGTAGTCTTCTTTATTGTGTATGGGCTTTGCAGTGAGCCTAGTAAAAATGTAGAGAGTTGGGTTTAAACTAGTTAGCATTTTAGGATTCATCCTCCCCAGCACACAGCTGGGAAAACTTGACATTAAAATGAGCTTACCTTTAGAGAATACAGGGGGAAAGGAAAAAAAAAAATTAAAAAAATTTCAAAAAGGAAGGAAAAGAGCGGGAGAGGAAGATTAATCACTTCAAGAACTTTAGATAAGTTGGCAAGTAATTCACAAAACCTCGGTTACAACTGTAGAAATTCCATGTGAGCACAAGTGCCTCAAGAATGACTTTAAGAACTGAGAGGATCACAATAAGGCAGGTACTCTTCCATTCATAAAACTCTGAAATCTGAAGCCAAACTATTCATTTCAAATAACTGGTATCAATGTCCATTATCTCACTGCTTGCGAAAAGGCAGAAGATTATTGGTAAATTTTCTGTTATTTGCAAGTGGACTGGCCTTCCTGAGTATCTGGACATGGACAGCAACACTTCACAGAGGAGCAAGTGACATATTCAAAACTCCCTTACAATTAAACTTATAAGTTGTAAAAAAAATTTCTGTGATCACTTCTGCACATAGACAGAGATGTTCCTGCTGTTACTCATAGCACAACTTCAAGTTCACAGATAGGTCTTTAATATCAATGACTGGTTTTATCAGTTGCAAGTTCTACCAAAACCACATAAATCATTATAAATCCAAAATCTCATATTCCAAGTGGGAATTGTTCTTTTTTCCTTCCAATCAGTTATCTGGTTTTGCTGCTCTTTCTTCTACTGCTCTGTGATTGTAAGTATAGCTTTATTCATACTCGGTGTAGTAAAAATTACTCATGCCACATTCTAGATAGATAGATCAAATAAAGTATGTGGAAAGACTTCAGTCGTCTAAATCCATAATGGAAGTGATTTCACATGGCCCAGATGACAGTGACATTAAATAATAACAGTGTCCAGAGACTGTGAGTGATGACAGATATTTTCCCACACAAATCACAAAGAAACAAAACCAATGCAGAACTTACAACAGTCTGGAAGAAAGAGAGTAAACAATTCACAGGGAGACACATTGCATTTGCAAGATCATGCTGTGGGCAGACTTACTTTCAGCGACACTGTTGTTCTTGGCTTAACCTTAATCTGCACAGCATGCTCATCTTTATGCTCAGCCTAACACTAGACAAAAAGCCAGGGCACACCAGTTATCTCGCACAACAGATGCTGGGATCAGATTGTCAACAGTATTACTGAGGCTCGGATCACAAATACTATCCTGGATTTGCATATCCTAAGCATCTGCAAAACCACGTTCCAGACTGGGATAAACTGGAGTTCATGAAGAAATAAACCTTAGCTAGAAGGTAGCAAAGAACAGTTTCCTAAACTGATTCCTGAAGTGCACGCCAGCTGTCACAGACTGTGTTAGCATGCTGGGCCTGCTCAGGGGCAAAGTTTGCAGCAATTCAGGTACCCAGCAGCATTGCCATGGGGTAAAGTCGCGCTCGGAGAGGCAGAGGAGGGAGCGAGCCATGGCTGCCTCAGCCAGCACAGGGCACCCCTCGCTGACGCTTCCCTGACAGGTTCAGCAGGTCAAATGTGGCTGCACTGTTGCCCAGATCAGAGCTCCTCCGTGTCTGAGTGAGGAGTGCAGTGCAATCACATACTCATTTGGACATGCCCATTTTCACTGCATTTCCCTTTCTGAACAGCTGCCCACTCTCTGCTTAGGCATTTCATGCTCTCTTAAGTTAACAGCTTTGGTCTGCTTTCACGTGCTGTTCCCAAGGTAGGTTTAAAATGAGGAGTGAGGCTCATAGCTGTTGGTATCTTCTATCTCAGAACATCTGATATGTTCCTCCCACGGTCAGACTTTCCATGCTTTAGCTATGCCAAGTTTGTTAAGCTTCACAGCCAGGCTAAAAAGACAAGGGAAAAAGCTCTCCTTTCCAGGTATAATGTAGTCTGTAGCATATGACTGAATAATCTCTCCCTTCCTAATCAAGCCTATACACACACGGTAGGTGCTTGTTTAGTCATTCCTGATGGGAAGCCACTATGCACAGCCCTTGCAAAATAACTTGCATGGGTCCAGCCCCATGCTGCGAGGTGGAGGAGAAGCTGCAGCTGGTGAGGCATAGCAGTGCCGGGCTGTGAAAACAGCCAAGCCAGAAACAGCTACTGCCTCCTGTCAGTCCATGAACCATTCTCTGCTTACTTCAGTCTCCCAGTCCCTAATAAACTCAGAAATGCTGACAGAAGTGAGTAGAACGTTATTTTTTTATCCACTGATAAATAATAAAAACGCTACCAGTCCCGGTGTACTGCTTAGGGGAGAATGAGAAAATGAAAGAATCTATGTTCTAAAAATAAAGCTTCATATGAACCATTTATTTTTCTTTTTCCCCCCCCTTTCCAGAAATCTATTTTGAGCAGTAGGCATTTCAGATATGTTTTCAATTGTTGTGTTTACCATATAACACACATATGTGAAGGGGGAGATGAGCTGCAGTAAAATAATAAACAGTTCATGACAATGAATATACACATTACAGTTTTATAGCTCTCCTGTGAATTGAATGAATTCCCATAAGCTTTTGTTTA
This sequence comes from Megaceryle torquata, assembly GCA_024611175.1. Classification (NCBI taxonomy): domain Eukaryota; kingdom Metazoa; phylum Chordata; class Aves; order Coraciiformes; family Cerylidae; genus Megaceryle; species Megaceryle torquata. The sequence continues at coordinate 37,922 of JANIJG010011359.1, forward strand.
AAAACAAGTAGCATGATTAGAGTGGAAAACAAGACAAGCCCTAGATGATTTAAATGTACTTCTGAAATATTAACATTATTCCAAATACTTCCTTTTCCCAACTGTTTTACCTTGGTGAGCAGATTTGGATCAGGTGGATTACCTGGTTTAGCTGAGATTTCATATCAAGCTGTTAGCAAGAAAAGCAGAAAACGCCCAGGATGACATTATAACACAAAAGAAGGGCTAAGACTAGAATGCCCACTCATTGTAATAGCCCATTAGTGCCAAAACATTACCCACTTCTGATGGCAATCAGACTGTACCTGCTAATTACTCATACGTATGGGTGTCATGTTGGCTTTTGCTACTTATTTAATGAAATATATGCACAGCATATATGAAAGGATTGTTAGAGGAGAACAGGAAAGGAGCAAATGAAACTAGCAGTTTGTAAATAATTTTTTTTTCCTGGTATAACTCACATTAGTATCACCATTTTTGTGTGATATCAGAGGTGTCAAAAGAGGAGGGGGAAAAAATAAAAAAAAAAGAACTAAAGAATGGCTTAATGCATTAAAAAGGAGAAAAAAAAACACAACAGGATGAAGAAATAATAGCTTTCCTTTCACTGTATTACACCAGTTATGTCAATTTTCTTACCTTCACAGGGAATCATCCATAGCTGTAAAGGCCTTTGGTGAATACTCCTATCTTTATATTACAGAGAAGCCGTAGGACACGGCATCCCCAACTCAATTTCTCACATTTCCTTAATCATGGGATGAAAATAACAATACCTTAAAGAAGTGTGAATCCTACCACAGTACAGAAATATCACAGGACCTCTAATGCTACAGTTATTATAGCTGCAACGGTTGCTGCTCTCTGCTTACATTTTCAATAGAAGAAGGCAATAAAAAGGCAGTTTCATGTGGCTTAGGTGCAGTTCCCATTTTAGATTTAGGCACAAAGGATTTTTAGCTCTGCTTCATCTATTTACAAATGGTACATCCTAAAGACCAACAATTTTTGTTGGAATACAATACAGGCCAAGACTATTTACGCTTCCAAAGTGCCACAGCACCACGCTGACAGTTAAAGTCATGCAAAAATAGGTATGTTAAACACAGCTTACTGCAAACACAAGAAATAGTTTTGCATTTTATTATCTATACCTGTAAGGATTTTTACCAGAAAACCACTGTTAGCAAAAGACAAAAAATTGCTGCTATATCACAGCACTAGATTTGTGTTAGTTTATCAAAGGTATTTGGTAACCATGGGTACTAAACAATTTCATAAGGACTTCACATAATCTAGGTACTATAAATAGACTGGGAAACAAAGTAGGAGCTTAATTGCAGTATCCATGGGTTGGGAAGCACAATATTCTTTGTAACGTAATTCGTTTCTCTGTGTTCCAACAACCATTTTTAAGGTAGTTATGGTAATACCATCATCTCTTCTTTTGCGTGTTTCTTCTTTTCCAGCCTATCCTTCCCATCTCTTATGACTCAGTCAGGCTGAGCCTGGGTGATAATGAATAGGGGAGTAATCATAAGCAATCAGTGATTAAAATTTCAGAGGAAAGAGTACAGAACAGTGTGGAGTAGCCAAGACTAAGAAAAATCAACCGTGCAAAAGACGCATGGATTATTAGTCAAAAAGTTGAAGGAAACTACTGCTAAACCACAATTTTAAGGTTTTGTTCAATGTTATAACTTTAAAAAAAATAGACAAAACAAAAACCAAACCAAACTTTTACACACCTTTAAAAAAAAAATAAATAAAAGGCAGAAGAACTGAGTATCTCCTGAAGACAAATGGATAAATATAGTAGGCAGTTACCTACCTGAACTGTCGAGGACTCAACATACAGGTAACTTGGTTAATCAAACAATTTAAGTCATGGTCTGAATGGCTAAAGTCAACACTAAATTAGGTGCAGTATTGCAGCATCTGAAGAGAGCTTAGAAACTGCCAGAGAACTCTGCTTAAAGAGAATAGGGGCTGCTATAACTTCCATTCACATTTTAGCATCCTCCTTCATCACCCATCTCTCCCTTCAGTGTCTGTGCTTTGAGAGGAAAAACACTTGTAGATTTGGAAGGAGATTTTTCTAGTGTAAATGGGGGAAAAAAAAACCAAAACAGCAACTTCTTTAAAGATTACTCAGACAACATTTCTCAGACACCTCACAATGAAAATGCTTCAGCCTCAAAAGCTGAATTCATTGTCAACTTTACAAAGATTTCTGATGAGCTGCTTACTTTTGAGTGATTTACTCATATCTTTATTCAGTCTTCTTTCATTGCAGTATTAGCTATATGCATATATATTTTCTGTAAATGAACTCCCAACCAAACACCAATATCTCTAACAATTTTAAGAAATGCTTCAAACCTAAACTAGCCAGTTTAGTAGGTCCTGTGGCATAATATTCAAACTCTGCCGAGAATCAAAATAATAATGCAGTGGGACTTTAATCACAAGCCACAGTTCAAGTTAGCATAATTCATCATCTGTTAATCAAATCATTCCGGCCTCCAAGGCTGTGGCTAGGCTGGGTGAAATAACTGGCAGCAATACTTGCAGTGAACACAAAGGCTGGGAACAGACCAAGCCAAATCCAAGTAAATGCTCCAGCAGTTTTTCTCTGTCTAATTTAATACTGTCACACAGCATTTAATGGGAAAGTCTCAATGAATTTAACACAAATGGCTCTTTTTCTAAAGGCTAACTAGCATATGGATTTATACTTATATGGCTGGAGCTAATTACAGAGTTGGGGTTTTTTTAGTGCTTTTTGGCTACCCTTATTGTTAAAGGGGAAGAATATGTACAATACAACATTAAGGTAAAGAAAGGCTTTTCTCATCCTAGCAAGAAGTCTCAGTTATTAGTTTTCTCATTTTCAAGTAAAAGTCATCAGTAATCTTTGCCAACGTTGACTGGCCACTGTCAGCTGCTTAGTTAATAGGTAAACATTTTAATTGTCAGAAGAGGATTGTTCATTACTTACCTATGAGTATTTTAAAAGTTTAGATTGTTGAGGGTTTCCTCGCAGAAACTCAGACCAGAATATTCCCCAGGGAGATCAGGACACCCATGATAAACACTGGGGCTCTCCAGCCTCAGCACATCAGCACCCAGCCCAGCTGGCAGGTCTGCAGGAATCCCCCTCCAAACTGCCCAAAGAAACACACTCCTGCTGGGCAAGCCTTTGAGGAGGGGGAGCAGTGTTTTGCCAGAAGAGACACAGCATGAGATCTGAGATGATGATGCCAGGAGGACCATTGCCATCCCATTCTGGAGGTGACCAGGTCATTCTGCAGCGGTCTTAGTTCTCTCTAATGTGTCTGGGACTGTGCCCAGATTGTTACCCAGAAGGACTGTTATCTAGAAAGGACTGTTACCCAGAAATCACTTTTTTTCCTGCGTGATCATCTTCACAATCATCAAAAGTTACGAGAAGAAAGGTATTAAAACAAAATTTACCTTTTTCTTAGTTGATTCCAAAGATATGCTTGACTTCACACTCATCAGTAGGCACCCTCATGGTCAAGCTTGACATTTAAGCTAATACTGTAGTCTAAGTTTCAGGAGTGGAGCCCAGTGTATAGCGTGTTCTTACTTGCATACCTTGAAGCAGAAATGTGTCCATTTAGGTATAAAGTTAGTTACACTAGAAAAAAAATTAAAACTTCACCTTGTTTCTTTTTTTTTTTTTTTAAGTATTCCCTAGAGAAAAAAATCCATGCCAATTATCCAACTATATAGTACTTTCTTTGATGAGGTTTACAACCTTAATGCTTTTTAAAATTAAGCTTTCCTTGCAGAAGGCAAGGAAACTCCATTAATTAGTATCACTTGCAGATATGGCCACCCACCAAAATGGTTTGTCTACCAAGCATTTTCCTTTCCCTAAGTTGAAAAGTCAAAGACTATCACAAGGCATAAAGATGAACAAATGTTTGGCAACTTATAAACAGAAGTAAACCAGGATATAATTTACATATACAATGTGCCTGTCAAGGTAAAGCACCTAGATCTACCTACCTGATGGTGAGTGTGTGTACATCCATGAGAAGGGATACAAGATATGGTTTAGCCATGTGCTAGCAATTCCCTTTTTGGACGTTAATTATAACAATTATCAGCTTCCATAAATGCCAGAAGAAATTGGAAGTACAGTAGAAATTAATATCTCTTCAGTTCAAGACATTTTCTTTTCTACAGGAGCTACCCCGAAATCTTTTTGTAAGCCTTACCCTGACTGAAATATAGCTTTGAATGTTTATTAGTTGCTAAAATGAAGCAAATTATTTTGCTCTTTCTCTGCTTCTCTAATGAAATCAGATCGCAAAAAGAAAAAATAAGAGCAATTTTACTCCATCTCAACATGAAGTATAGGACAGAAATGGCAATTATGCAAAGAATATGTGATGATTCACATATTAGACCTGTAACAAGTTAAGATAAAAAATAGGGCTTTGTTATCATCACATATATTGAAGGAGCTCATGGAAGAAAATTTATAGACTGAGTAAGAGAATATTTTAAGAAATATTTAAAACAAATATGCACTAATTACAGCAGGAGAGTTTAAATTCTTAAAGTATTTTTTTCTAAGTCTTTGTTACCAGCAATATCCAAACTCTCTAGCTATTCATCTAGTACAAACATATTTGGATCTCACAATAAACCAAGAATGATCCCGTTACAATTTGCTCAGTATCTTTTAAGGTTTAAAAGAGATTCTGAAAGTCTCAACATGGCCTTATCAAGGAAGCCAGCTACTGGAGAAATTGAAACCTCCTTCTCCAGCGGCAGTAAACATTCACCTGTAGAGTCCTGCAAACGTGTCTGGTAGTCAATATAGAACAAAGCCATTAAAAATCAGAGACAAAGAAAAAGATTAATTTGCATCCCTTAAGTGAGCTAACTTCTTTGATCAGCATTAACTAAAGGAAAGGGCATTTGAAAGTAAATGGTTTAAGGCTAACATCTGAGCCAAACCGCTCTGTCAGATTTAGTGGGACGGTTAAAGAAATTCACAAAATGATATGATTCATCTTCCGATCAAACCCTGGCTTGTTTCTCCTTGTCTGAGGCTAGGCTGGCATGCATCTCCCACAGACTTACTCACCAGTGTAGTCTTGCTGTGAAATTCAGTTTGGGAAAAGAGTCCATCCAGATGCCCAGTTCAAGAGGGACAGTCAAATATTAGAGAGAGAGTCCAACAGAGAGCTATAAAGATGCTGAAGGGCCTGCAACATCTCTCTTGTGAGGAAAGGCTGAGAGCCCTGGGGCTGTTTAGCCTGGAAAAGAGAAGCCTGAGAGGGGATCTTATCAATGTTTACAAATATTGGAAGGGGTGGTGAGGGGCCAGTCTCTTGTCAGTGGTGCCCCGTGACAGGATGAGAGGTAAGGGCAGCAAGGGGAAACACAGGAAAATCCACCTCAACATGAAGAAAAACTTCCTCACTGTGAGGGTGACAGAGCCCAGGAACAGGCTGCCCAGCGAGGTTGTGGAGTCTCCTCTGGAGACTTTCAAGACCCACCTGGATCTGTTCCTGCACTGGCAGGGGGGTTGGACTCAATGATCTCCAGAAGTCCCTTCCAACCCCTACCATTCCGTGATTCTATGTTTACTCCCTCCTTTATGGCTACAGATGCTCTGGGGTTTAATGTTTATGTTAATCTTACAATACACAAGATCTTATGAAAGACAATAAGCATACTGTATGTCCATCTCCACATTCCCTTCTAAAGACCTGATTCCTTCTTTCCATTATTACAGTTAATTACTAAAAAATTAGTAATTAAGAGGTTTCTTTCTGATTTCAGTAACATAAGGAAGCACCAGACATTCTGAACACAGATAAACAACTCTGAAATGGGCATGCTTTTTCCTCCTCCTTCTAGATAGCTGTTTGGTGAACAATAACATTAGGAGCAGGACAGTGATGCTTCTCTGCACTGTTTTGATAATAAAACAGGCCACTGTTTTACAGAATTCATACTGACAGCCTTAATCCAGGGTAAATGTGTGGTTAGACCAAACTACAAATAAATAATTAAGGCAAAACCATAAAATAAGGTCATTCATATGTTACTTTGCTACCTAGATAATAATGAAACTAGTATAGCAGGATTTTGTTGATCTCAAATGGCATCTTTGCTATTGCATAGGCTTTACAATTGCTCTCTTTTAAAAAGGACGCTGCCAGTCCCACTAGGAAACACACACAAATATTTATCCAGTATAAAAGTGCAACAACTTGCCAAGATAAAAAAAGTTTCAACAACAGCTCCTCACCTGTATTGCCCCTTGTAGTTGTTCCTCCGTGTTGCATATAAAGCATCTGCAACGTTATCTTTTCTTCCTTTAAAATTAGCAACAATTGTACCGAGCTTTTAAAGTGGAACAAACCTTTGAATCTTGACAGGATTTAATTAAACCCATCCTACACTTACTTAATTTTAAAGTAACTGCTATTGGACCGGGATAAGGGAAAACAAGAATAGCTGAAGAATCAGTGAGTGACCTAGGGCAGTAATCAAACTCAAGCCTCTCTGAGGAGTTACTAAACACCAATTTGCAAGTTGTAATGTAATAATGAAGTTAAGAAAATAGCCTTAAACTTTTCTAATATTCATATTCTTGGGCAACTGCAAAAAAAAATTACTAGGTATACCTTTTTTAAATACTAGGATGTTTTCAAGAATAAAATGTTGATAATTTTCCATATTTCCAAGAAAACATTCAAATCTTGTGAAGGACTTCCCTGAAAATTACTTTTCATGACTCTGTCTTCCATGTCTTACTGGGCTTCTGTTATAAGTCTATGTCAAGTTCAGACACGCAGAGTGTCATGGAAGCACTCTACAGATACAAAATGTACCTGAATGCTTGAATCTGTTTATCAGCTGATTAAGCCATCAGAACTATGCAAATAAGTTATTTTTTCACAGGGATGCAGAATTTAGAGAACAAAATTCCTTGTAAATATATATACGTTTTTTTTTCCTTTTAAAATTATGTGCTTGCTTTAAAATTTAAGGTTTAAACCCCACAATGTTTTGTTTAAAAGTTTTGCTTAAATCAAGGGAAATAGCTTGACCTTTGGGATTTTTGTTTGTTTTGTTTTCTTTGGTTGTTTGGGGTTTTTTGTGTTTGTTGGTTTGGTTTTGGTTTGATTTGGGTTTGGGTTTTTTTTAATTTGTCAGGGCTGAAATAATCATAGAATGACAGGGGTTGGAAGGGACCTCTGGAGATCATCGAGTCCAAAACCCCTACCAATGCTGGAACACCCAGGGCAGGCCCCACAGGAACAGAGCCAGGCAGGTTATGTAAACTATCTTAATACAAAAACCAACGTAGATTAACTTCAGTAGAATAAACAGTGCTCAGCAAAGTGCATTTCTGTGCTTGCAACGAGGATAACAAAAACCAGAAAGTCTAATAATTCTGAAGCTTCATATGGAATTCATTTTCACCACAGAATTAGAGATCACTGAAAACAGAAGTAAATCAGAATTGCTGAAGGTGATAGTAGCAGAAGATTCATTTAATTTCTGTTTAAAAGGAAAATATACAATTTTCATTCCATTTACTTTTTTTACATTAGCCTTTTTAGCTCAGCTTTGACAGAAAGGAAGCCAGACATTTGGATAAATGAGCTAGGTTGATTGAATATTGATAAGCCAATTTTTAATTTATCAAGGTTATCTAGAGGTGTTAACCTGACGCTGCATACTAACAAGAAATATCAACACACTAAGCGATGTGTGCAATGAAATATTTCTTTGGGGAAACAGCTCTGGATGGAGTGGGATTAATAAAATCAGAACCTTGCAACAGGGATAGAAAGTGACTTCCTAAGGGGAAATTAAAAGCAGGTGAGAAGTGTGACAGAGACTGACATGAATAGGTGGCAAATTTTACACTTTGCACAGTCTGCAACATAAAAACCACATCAATTCAGTATGGATGAGAAAGAGAGAGAACTACGCTTGCGAGAAGCAGAGTTAACATGACAAAAAATGCTAATGTTTCACTTCTCCAAATTCTCACAGCAAGCCAAGTAATGATTACAGACCTTACAATGCACTCTCCACATTGTCAAAAATCTACGAGGCTTGGCAGCCCCCTGAAAAAGACAATGTCCAAACAACTGAGAGGAAGCAAGCGAGCATTATTCCTCAGTCTTGGGAATTCAGAGAAGAGCACAGAGTGTTGTAGCATGAATAATGCCAAAGGAATATGTAAGATTTCAGAAAAAGAGCACAGATTCCTTTCTTGCCTCATAAAAGAAATGCAACAAAATGCCATTTTACAGCAGCACTGGACCAGTCTTAGATGGTTCCATGTTTTCATTAGAGATAGGTAATCAGAATACTTAATTTCATAGATTTACCAATAACTTAAAAGCAATATGAGACTCAGTTGTACATTAGTGTGGGCAGGAGATACCAGAAATAAAGCTTTTCTTCAGGTTTTCTTCCTTTTGTCAATGTATAAGTACCGAAGCCTTACTTAAGAACAGTTTGGGTTTTAGCTTCTGCTCGCTCAGTAAGTAAGCATCAGGAAGTAAGTACATTGGGTAAGTAAGTACATCAGCAGTAAGTAGTGTAACTGTTGGCACCTTACACACACGCTGACTGATCCCACATAGGACAGTCAAAGATAGTGGTGTCTCAATGTTTACTGCTGGTAGAAAAGTACTAAGCATGAATTTGCTATGTTAAGATCTGATTTCACATGTGACAGCTCTTACTGCTGTCTTGTATGAAAGAAGAGTTTCAGATATAAGCTGTCTTTGTCAATTCTCATTTTTAGGTGTTTTCCAGTTCTGCATGACCTTACTTTCTGTAATCTTTCACATGTACCCATAAAAGTATGGGTCATACGGACTGAGACAGCATTCCTCCTGACGACTTGGATCTTATATCGACTCCATAAATACATCAAACGCTTTTTGCTATTACTCTCTCAGAGTTGCATAGTTTTTGAGATTAATGCTGTAGCTGCTTTACACTTCAGAGGCAGACACAAAAAAAGTTCTTACAGTATTTTCGCCCAAAGAGAAATATAACTGAGTAGACTCAAAAGAATCCATCTATCTCCCAATTGCATGTAGCATTCTAGTAGCGTGCTTTTCATCTTTTCATTATTTTACATGCTCCTGTGATTTTTCTCCTGTATGAGACCAATCACTCCCTAGTTTGACATACACGCTTAGTTCAGGGTTTTGTTGAGTCTTCACTGATCTAAAATAATATCTCCATACTTTGTTAACTTTGTTTATCTTTCATTTGGCATACCCCATTTGACTTTTCAAAGGCAAATTCTTACGCATTCCATGAATTTGTTCTTGGCGAGTTTGGAGTTGAATTTTCTTGTTCATGGCTTCACAACTGGTTACAATTCAGCAGAAGGGACACTCTTAGCTGCTCATGTTTTGTCCTCCTCTTAGGTCAACTTAACACTGCCACCTTTTGTAAAACCCGCTTTTCCACTTCTCACTTTTAGGAAGACCTTTTTAGGAAGACCCATCTAACAGGACAAAACAGGTCATTGACAAACTACTTTTTGATGATATCTTAACACCCACCTATTTACCAATTCCAGCACAAGTGAAAACCTAGTTATAAGTGCACTATTACTTCTAAAAGTTTACCTTTGTATTTGCATACAAAACCCATCGCATTTCTTGCTTTTTCTGAAAATACTGATATTTCACATGGTTACCAATGAAGAAATAATCTGAGGTGTTTCCTAGCAAAAAAAATAAAATAAATCCTCTCCCAAAATCCAAACTAAATATCCATAATCAAATGTTTACAACATTTGAGCAAATAACAACAAATATGCTATTAAGGTGTAGATTCTGATTTATTGCACTGAATGCATTATGAATAAAGCCTTCAATGTCAAGATAAAGGAATAAGATGTTCATATACTTGTATTAGAGGTAACTCCTGATAAAGAAATCTTTTAAAAATTATTCTCGATTCTGTAAACCACTTCACATTAACATAGATTTTCTGTGCTTGTGCAGCATATGTGTTTTACCTTTGCAGCTGACACTTCACTGATAAAAGCTTCTATTTGTCACATCCCTCTCAAGGAAGACACAAAAGAGCATAGTAAAGCTGGAACTGACAGAGGAATAGTCTGAATCTGATCTCTTTTGAACGACCCATACTACTGTCATGGTTCAATTCTTCTTATCTCTTAGACTGTATTAATTGGAAATAGAAATCTGAAATATTAAATTGATAATGCACGGTTTTTAATTTCCTTCAGACATTATCATACCGCATCAATTTGCACAGCTCTGAGAATCAGTCTGTGTGAATTAATGATGCATCTCCATATCTGCATGATAAAGATAGAAGGTTGTGACAACGTTTACATCTGATACTATTAGAGTCTCTTCAATGATAATCATTAACAAGTCCATTAAAGAGAACATATTTCCCTGAGGCACTATGGCCATTCGACATTGTAATCTAAATCTATACTCTCCAGAAACTCTATTAGAAAGCAATGAAGTAAGTCCCTGAACTATATAAAGGTTATCAGCCAAGTCATCTCACTGAGCAAAAAGGATGAGGGAGAGTTCCTTCAATATTGGCAGTATAGAAGATTAAAATGTACAATTGCTTTCTTTTTTTTCTTTAAACCAGTAACTCTATTACAAATACATCAGCAGAAAGCTGCATCCCAATATCTTTGAATAACTGCGCAACACATACTGAAACCATTAACGTTTCAAAGGTTGTATTTAACTGGAATAACAAAGTTCAGAAACCCATCACATTGATTAATATAATCACCTAATAATAACGACTCTGACTTGTTAAAACACAAATCCTCTTAGCTTGAAGTCTGTACCATAATTTATGCAGATTTGACTGAAATAAGAACTGCAATATGCAATTCCTTATTCATCAGCAGATGAAATAATAGTTAAAGAAAAAAAAAACAGAAGAATTCCTTTCATTTCCAAATTACTCTGTTATAAAAATACCCTCAGCTTTCTATTTTCTCTGAAACCAGTTTCACCTCAGGCCTAGTGGATAGTGATAATCATTCACTGTACAAAAGGCATCTAAGATGGCAGAAAATATCGTGGACAAAAATGGACAGCTGTTTCCAAGTCCTAACTGGGAAGGCATCACTGCTGTGGTCTCTCCCTGAACTAATCTGGGAAGAAGCAGAATTTCTGATTCCTGGACTTGGTATCCTTCATTTGTGTTAAATCAAAAGTTTGCTGGAGTCAGCAAAATATGAAGTACTCATTTAAATATGGACTTTTGAGGAGGAATTTTTTGTTTCTAAAACTGCCATAAAACCATACCCAGATATTTGTTATTATCACTAAAAGGCCCTTCAGAAAGGTGCAACTACCCAGAATGTCAGTAAAGCAAAATAAACTATGCCCAGGATAAAAAGGAGAAGTGTGGATTAGTTTACTGAAACCATGGGTAGCCTGGAAAACACAACCCCACAGCCTCCAAGTTCACTACTGATCTAGTCCCATTTTACCACAAATCTGCCCTGGCCATGCTAGAATTTGCTTTTGCAGATAAACATCCATCTCTCTTAAAATATTACAGAAATTGAAAGACAACTGGCAATAAATTCATTGCTTACATTGCAATGCAAATATAAGCACTTCCTTCAAGAGATCATTTACATTTTTTTAGGCTTATATACTTTTTGCCCCAGCAGTAAAAAAATCTATTGGTATTTAGAAGCTATTTATGTTGTTTACTTCATGTATCATGAGAAGATCTGACTGGATACTGACTATTAAATAGAAGCACAGTATTAAATACCAATACCTCTTCATATTTGTGTCATGTTCACGATGAGCTCTATGCTTTGTTAGCAAACTGTAGATGGGAAATAAAATACATATGGAGATAATTAAATCCTACCTCTGTTTAACAGGAGATTCCTCAGTTTTTCTGCGTAGTCTCTGTTAGAAGCAGAAGAGTGAGCTAGATGAACCTTCAATTTAGTCCCATACAGGAATTTCTGTCTGTATAAAGACAATCTAGTTTAGAAAAGCTTTAAACTACTTCTGTTTCCTCTTAAGTCTCTCAATGACAACTCTGAAGATTATATATAATACCTGTGTCTTTACTCAGTTTCCTTAGCCATGTTATAATTTCAAGGCTGATTTCCTAGGGGGAAAGCAAGCTTAAAAATTTCACTTTTTATATAGTGCTCTTAACTGGAAGGGAAAACACTGTCAACAGCCACATTACAAGCACTGAACATCTGAAGCTATTACTACTCTCTAAGAATTTACCATTTAAAAACAGAACTTGAAATTTCACATGTTATAATTTACTCAGTGATCATCAAGGTCACTTTTAAGCAACTGCTTCTGAAATGTTACCTATAGAAACGTAAAGCGAGTTTTGCACTACAAAATACAATTAAGCTTTTTAAAATCCAAATCCCTTCCCTCCCTCCAAGGGAATAAATTTTTTTTTTTTTTTTTTTTTTCCTGGAAACAGGCATGCTACTAGATTCAGACTCTGTTTGCCAAATCTGAGTCTGGATAAATGTTTCACAGTGAAGACATAATACCTTGGAAAGAGAAAACACACATAATGAACCTGACAAGAACAGCAGTGCACACAAGGCTTAGCCATGGGAACAAGCACTGTGCCAAAAATTATCAAATCCAGAAAAGTACAACTCCTTCATGTTCATCTTTAGTGCTTGCCAATGGCACTGACAACTTTTAACATGAAGCAATATATCAAGAGTTTTTTGAAAACCTGCAAAGATAGTAAAGAACAGGGATAAATCTTGCACTCAGCCGATGCAAGAAATGGCATTGAATTTTCTGAAACACACTGAAAAACCTGCCTCAGCACACAGAGGTACTTGGACCATATTTGTATCAATTCACAGGAACACTTGAATTCAAAGTTCCCAGTGAAATGTATCTTTCCCAGTATATTCAGCCATCTGCAGTGTTTTAACAGTACTGGCTCTCATCCTTTGTTACACTGGCTAAGCAAAGTGTTGGGCAGAGTTCTGTACCAACACTTCTGCAAACCCAGTTGAATTCAAGCTCTTAATAAAAGCATTTCAGAAACCCACTTTCTAGATTTTCACTGTGCATATCATACTTTTTTTTTTTTTTTGGTGATATACAGAGCGGTATTTCATTCTCTTGGCAAATCAGCTGGCTTTTTTGTTTGTTTTTACTGGCTTACAGGAGCTTCTGCAAAATTTACTGCATCTGTTGCCTCAATTTTTTCTTATATAAGTATAAACATCAGTTTGTGATCTTCAAATCTAAAAGGAGATTTAAGATTTATTGAATTGTTGTTGCAAGATCACTTTGCTCGTTTTTTTTACGTGTAACAAAGGATCACTGCCTTTCAATTCTATTTCAAGAAGGTCATTAAGTGTTGTCTGTTTTTGTGATCCATTATATCCTGCTTAGGAGTCTACTAATGCATGACTTGTACTACCGAATTGTCTCCTTGAGACTTGGCATCTTCTTAGCAAGACCATCGTTGGCAGGAATGTTTCCATGGTAATAAAATAGTAGAGAGATTTCTAATTACCTTTGGACAGTTAACCTTCATTATTTTTCCGTGACTTCACTGAGTCAGTGTTTCTGAAAATCATTCATTTGCAGATGATGTTTCCAAACAGGCTGACTCCACAATACAGGAAAGAGGCTCGTTTTAGTGACTTAGGAATAATAATGAGAAATATACTGATTGATTGAATGAAAAAGAAGAAAATAACATGCTATTAATTATATGAAGATTTGAAGGAGAGAAAATAGGAGAGTACAGAAAAGCATAAAGTGAAGGCAAACGTGGGTAGAACATGGCAGAGTGAGAAGAAAGCTTAGGGCAAATGTAGGAATGACTACTCCTCTTGCTCCTCCATAGCAGAGTGGTAGTATGACAAGTATCTAAATCTACCTATCTATAAATACAGAGAAATGTCAATTTGCTGTACAGTACCAAGGTAGTCTTTGAGGGTCATTTCAGAAGTCAGGCTCAGAGACTTCCAGAAAGGCTGCAGACTGAAGGAGATGAAAGTTTCCATAGACAGTACCTCCCTGGACTGTGTAGATGTTACTAGAAAAAAAAAACAAAAAACAAAACCAACCCAAACAAAAGACTTAAATCTCACTAGTCTGAGTCTATGGACTATGGACTGAGTCTGACTTAAATCTGTCTAGTTTGGTCTTTCTTGACCTCCACAAACACTTTGCTCAAATCGCATTGCAGATTTGTCTAGAGGACTTGGCAGGTTTGGGCAATTCACAGTTTCAAAAAAGCTTTTACCAACTTTTGTTAACTTCTCTGTATGTGATTATAAATGAACCTGTTCTCTTCTAAAATATCAGTTGTCTAGAGGGCAACACAGAACTTGAGGCAGGATTGGAGTTATCAAGTCTGTTGCTGCAAATCTGCTTTTACAGTCTCAAATGTCATCTTAAAATCTTAACACATGAAAGTCTCTGATACGGTTACATCAGTTGTGATTGGTTCACACAATGACAAATAGTCGAGTCACTTGGGTTTGTGGCCTTTTTTTCCCCCTTATCTGTCACTTCTTGGAGTCTGAAACAGCTTTCTGAGAATGCATTATTCCTTTGGAAATCTAAGATCTGCAGAGTCAATGAAAGGCAGTATTCACCTGTTTTATGAACAGTGAAAAAAGGCTGTCAATGGATTCAGAAGTGTAAAACTGAGCAATTTGCTTCCTGGTTTCAACGTAAATAACTAATATTAGACATGCAGAACTGCCTGCAGATCCCCATGCTGATATGCTGTCAGCATACACTGGCTGCTTTGAACTCGGAAAACAAAAGTTGCATAATCTTGCGTGTCTCACTGACAAAATCACGAGTCAAGAGTCACGTTATCATTTGTGCCCGGGCTTATTGCCACGTCTTCCAACTAAATGGCAGCCTAAAGCCACAGTTTCTGATAACCTGGCCACCACAGAGTACATCGGACCTTTTTACATTTCACAGTTGCTTGTGATGATGTTTAGATTAGGCAAGTATTCCAGTTGAAATGTTTGGCTTCTCAATTTAGTTCATTAATTTTCTGGGGAATTTCAGATACTAATGACTGGGCAAAAATTTCCAAGTTTGACAGTGAAGAGAGATGTCAGGCGTTAGAAACCTCTCTGACAGATTGCGAGGAATGAAACCTTGCAACAGTTGTCATTCCTACACCAAGAGCTAAGCTGAGGCTTCCTTTCTTTTAAAGTTTTACCTTTGTGAAACTGTAGAAAAAATGAAGTACAAAGACTACGAGAACGTCTCCTGAGATTGTCTGGTATTCAGAAATTTACAATGCAAGAAGGCTTGAGAGTAAGAGTAGGATACAAATCTGGATCTCAGAAAGGCACTCCAAACATTTAGTCAAAATTTTTTTCTGTAGGGAGTTGGTCATTTTTTCCATTCTCTTGCTATTTTTAATTATGTGACCGATGGAAGAACTGATTCCCAAACAGGACAAAAAATGGTAGCTCCAACACAATAAGGAATTTTCTAAAACTACTTCTACCCTTTTTGACAGAGAGGGATTTCAGAGATCTTCTGAGATGAAAACTACTTTTTCAGTTAGTTCATTCAAGCTATTTACTCAACATCATGTCTAGAATTACTTGAAAATGTAGCATGCTCCTAGTAACCAATTGCATCCCCAAAATAACTTCCTTAGATAGGTAGTTTGAAATCTTTCAAAATAATAACTACAATGTGGCATAATTGCAAGGGGTAGTTTGGTAGTGTAGAGAATATAATTACATGGTATTTCATATCTGAGTCATCCTGGGGACAGAAATGCAAAGCAGCAATAAAAATTAGTCGATCTAAGCTTCAAATATTCTGGCCAATATATTTAAACAGCCAACACACTCTACATACATGTGGCACAAACAGCTCCTCATAAATCATGCGTCACCTGGCAAATACTGTTAATTCCATTGCATGTAAGTTAATTGCAGATTCCAGCAAGCAATCAGATATGATTAAATCACAATTTTGGAAACTATTAAATGGTTCAGGCTGAAGGAAGATAGCTTAAAATAGACCTTAAAAGGTAGCACTAATTAGGTAAAGCCTTAATTCCACTCATTTCTCAGGTTCATAATTACAGGGACAAATTTTCCTTTCAGAGTACCATGTGAAAAGCAGCTGCAGTCGCTGTGACTGTGCAGGTAAGCTGAAAGGAGAATTTTAACCTCCCAGAGAGGGAGGAATTTTAACCTTCCGAGTGTTTTTTTACTGTCTCTTTACAGTGCCCTTAGGACAACTGATCCAGGTGCTTTGGGCTATCTGCATAAGAGCTTTCTTCTTTAAAAAGGCTCTACTGAAGTTAGAGAATACCAAAATATTCCAAAAGAAAGAGGTCTAGGAAAAAAGCTAAGCAAGCAGCATTACTTTAGAAGAGATAATCAGTAGGGAGAGGAAGATGATGAGAGGTCAGGAACTCTCTGGAGTCATTTGGGAAGCTGTTTTCAATAATGCAGTATGCAGAATGTTCTTTATCACGGAGATAATTTATATTCTGGTATGTCTTTCTGACATCTCATCCAGGCCCGTTTCCCATTTTGATGGAAGTAACCTGTTCCTCCCTGACTTCCTTAATGTTTGTCTTTTTCTTACTTAGTCTTGGAACTATCATATTTTCACTTTTTTTCACTGCACCAAAGCATGCCTTCCTTAGCCCCCTCAGAGCCCTGACCCCTCTTCTACCTCCTGTTTCCATTTCTAATCACACTAGAGACTCCAGTTAAACTACTGAGCTAAAAAACCCCCCTTGGTTTCACCACATGGACCTGACACATAGCAAAGCCTATCCTGAAGTGAACAACAAGGACATCCTCCTCCTTCTGTAGTAAAAACACAACCTTTTGTACCTACAATACCAGGAAACTGACTGAATAAAGATCAGAGGGTAGCAAATGTATTTTTTAATGTCACCAAGGATAGCACAAAATAACTTTGTACACCCAGGCTAGGAGGTATAGCCATGCTGTAATAACCACTATTAACAATAACAACCACATTTTTCCTGCTTGCTGCTCCAGGTCATTGCATCCTGTCTAAAGGCAAGTGGCATTTGCCTTAGGCAGAGCTAAATCAGTTCATATTTAGAATCTCTCTAATGCCATGGGATCTTTCAATCTTTTACTATTGCTAAGAAAATAAAAAGTATTATTTTAAACCTTAAAAAAAAAAACCCAAATATATTTTATGATTAGAAGTAGATTGTGCATGGTGAAAACTGAACAGTTATAGAAAAAGCCAGGTGGGCGTTTTATTTTTACTAATATACTGGTAATAGCTTTCCCATTTTCCTCCCTCAATGGAATAAAACTATTTTACCACACCAGTACTTTAACTTGAATGCGAGTACATATAGTTTAACATAAGGAGCTGGGAAATGTTAAAACAATACTGAAAATCTCTGGTTTTATGACTTGCTCTAGCTAAAGCTCGAGCATTTGGAAAGCAGCAGCAACCAACTAATTTACTCAGCAGTATATTTTCCCACTTGTAGCATATTATTTGTTCATCAATTTTGTATTACTGAGCCCCAGAGTGGAGCACTTCAGATGAAGACAGAAAGGACAAAGCGTGGGTGGATAGACATGAAGTGCTTGTACATGCCAGACTGCCTGATGAAGAAAAAAAGGAATTACTCATAAATGGGACTTCTGAGACAAGTAATAGTCCTGTAAAAACTGGAGAGACAGCCTCCACTCCAGTGTAGGTAGAACTACCCTAAGCAGCAAACTAACTTTTTCTGATTTCCATGACTCATTTAGTAGAGGGCCTGATCTTGCAAGATATATCCTTAGCAGCTGGGAGCTTCATCACGACAGATTGCATGAAAAAGCACTGATACCACTACATTAAGCAAGATCAGTTACTTAATGTAATTAATATGCTGGAGGGGGATCTAGAGGATCTCCCAGAGGATCCTTATGAAAATGTATCCGTCGGACTGAGGGAAGAATGGATGGTCTCCTTGGTTTAGGTTGAATCCATTTCCTTTGGACACTCCCAAATCTTTTCAGTACAAAGCAACTGTAAGTCCCAGGGATATAAAAGTATATCCTAAAACCTTACTGTTTGGAGTTTTTTAATGCTCTGATTACATCAGAATGCCAGTATTTATAAACATATTTCCAGAAGAGAAAGATTGTGAATCCCACAGGAAAAATCTTTGACCCCACACCTGATTAAACTACTGGAGATAAAAATTCTGTGACTGATAAACCGATTAGCATGTATTTTGATATTAATGAGGAGCTCCCCCCTCCTCTACCATAAACTTACATACTTCTATGAAATATACATTGATATGTGTTGATACATCGATATATACTAGTTGCCCTTCTCTAAGGTATACACACACACTTAAAATATTTACACACAAAGATACAAATAAACGGAGGGTCTTTTACAGTGACATCTGTAGGTCTTCTGGATTATCATCTCTTCACTCCCCAAAGCATTCTCATTTAACCCACTGACTAAACACAAAGTATTTTGTCCTTTGAAAGGTGTCCACTCATATAACCAGAAAGAATCTTCAAGAAAAATTAACGCACAGTAGGACTGGTCAGAACAGCTACAGCAGTAGATATGCAGTGGCATCACCACCACCACCAGAGAAGTGAATCAAAGTAACAATCCAGGAAATAAAGTATTCATCTCCTTGGTGGTCTTTTTTTTTTTTTTTTATGACCTCTCCTTCTTTCTTTCAAATACCATCTTTCTACCTTCCTAAGAAATACAGCAAACACTGATCTGTGTGTGCAGTTCCTTAAGATATGCAACTGCAACAGCAGCTTTGCAAATACCAGAGCGACATCAGAAATGGAGGTTAAAATATCCTCCTGCATCATGGACCTTATGTTTATTCTGCCATAACTACCTATGTTTTCCATAATAACCTTATGTCTGTCTCCCAGTAAAACATCCCCAAGCAGCGTGCTTCTTGAGTGGGAAGTACTTTCTGGTTTTAGTAAGATTTATTCCCCGATCCCCCAGGAACTACAAAGATTGGAAAGTTTTCCACCTGAACCATTAGTACAAATCTAGATGACAGTGATTAATGGAAATTTGGTGATGAGGATTCCAGTGAAGTTATTTGTTAGGTCTGTTACATACACACATATATACCTGCGTACTGCACATATTATACCTGCAACCTGTCAAGGTGTTTGCAGTCGGCAGAAAGGCAAATAATTGGATAGGAATGAGAAACTACTCTTCTCAGCTGTGAGACTTTCCTTCGATTTTATTTACAAAGAACAAAGGCAGAACAAAGAGGAAAACCTTGAAAGGTTTGTTCCCATTTTAAATCGGGTTCTGCAACAAAGCCAATGGAGTTGCTATTCCAGTGGCTTTCCTGAACACTGAATCCAGGCTCTGACAGCTGAGATAAGTATCTGTAGTTTGTAGGGTTGGGTTGGGTTTTTTTTTGAATTTGTGTTTAACAGAATAACAAGAGAACACCTCCTTGAAAAATACCTGGTTATTCTAAACATTAAAATCATTCAAGCCCACTGCTCTTTGGTCAGGCTTGCATGTTTCTGTGCTGAAATTTCCTGAAGCATCTTTCCTTATTACTTTAAATTTTAAACATACATTTTATTTGGAATTCAGAAACACCAAGACTAAATTTACTTATACACCATTTTTAAAGTTTTATTTGAAAAACTTTGACACTATACTTGAATAATAAATTATGTCATACCAATTAAAGCAAAAGAAATTAGTAAAATAATTGAATTAATTTAAAACTGATGTCTAACAAATAAATGTAGCAGAAAGCTGTGGTTTAATCATACATGATTTGTCTATTCAATTATAACCCCCACGCAGTAATTATCTTATTTTATTTACATTGGCTTAATACCATTTATTCTGGAGACAATATCACAGCACTGAGAGTAACCTGCTTAATTAAAATCATGGCAAAAATGAATTTTAAACTTTTCTTGCATTGTTTCATTAAGAAGCACTTTATTCACATAATACAGGGCAACATTGTAAGTATAGCTCTTTGCTTATGTAAATACCACTAGTATCCTCAGAGGTCGTTCAGGAATGTCCTGAATAAAGGCACACAGGTACGAAGGAAGATTTTTGGGCAAAAAAGGATGGCTCCAAGTCCAGATGGAGAGCCATCTCAAGTGGTGTTCCTCAGGGGTCTGTACTGGGACCTGTACTGTTTAACATTTTTATCAACAACAGCGGGACAGCGGGAGTGAGTGCACCACCAGCAAGTTCACAGATGACACCAAGCTGAGTGGTGCGATCGATATGCCAGAGGGATGGGATGTCATGTCATGTCATCCAGAGGGACCTGGACAAGCTGGAGAGGTGGGCCCAGGTGAACCTCATGAGGTTCAACAAGAGCAAGTGC
>JANIJG010011360.1:0-18186 GCA_024611175.1 Megaceryle torquata
TCCCCACCCACTCCCACTTCTCATTGGCCAAGGCCAAAAAAATCTTTTTTTTTTCTTTTTTTTTTTTTCCTTTTCCCAGGTTTGGGGGTTTTTTTTTTTTGGTTGTTTGGGGTTTTTTTTTTGCTAACAGTTGGGCTTTCTTTAAGTTTCTCATCAATCTACATTTTACTTCTTTTGCCTTGACCACATTCCGTACTTTGACATCAGTTGTAAACTATGAAGTGGTTTCTTTTCAGCTTTAATTTTCCAAAAATAGGATGAAGTATTAAAATATAAAAAATATTGGCCTCTTTGCTTATATTGTACTTTTTGCACAACAAACCTTTCTATTTCACTTTTCCAATAGCTTTCAAGGAGATTAATGGACAAGAAATTCAGAGAAAAAATTACTGTTGCTTTACAAAATTTGGAGCAATATGGTGGAAAGGTGAGTTGATGAGATAATTATTCTGTAACTTGCACATTCGAATGCAACTTTGTCAAAACAACTTCCGACTCGGGCTTTTAAATTAAGAACCCCATTCTGAAAAACTGCTTATTTTTACATCACAACTATTCATATTGCATAAAACCCAGTATCTTGCACTGTGGAATTGTTTTAATCTTTGAGCGGGAATACTCCTGTATGTCTCAGTAAAATATTCCAAGGGATCCATACCGACATAAGAATCTGAATGGCTGGACTTGCACAGCACACCAAGCCCCATTCAGGAGACCACTTTTTGGGAACAAATGTTCATCTGAGTGGATCCCTACCCATGATGTTTGCTTGGAACATTTTATTATCCTTGGTGGAAAGCTTATGCAGGCTTAATGGTTAAATGACATACTTGCTCTTCTTTCTTGAAAATTCTCAGTTTCTCTAGAAAGTCTGGTTTGTTTGTTGTTTTTTGGTTTTTTTTTTTTCCCCCAGGGTTTAAACTGGTGTGACAAATGCATTAGTTGTGTGGTGTAAGATCCAGGATGGTTAATATAAGTCCTTACTCCAAGTTAGGCATTGCAGCAGTCAGAAAGTAGATGCTTATGCTGAGTAAAGCATGTGAGCTGCTTTTACAGCTCATAGGGTGGGATAGATGGCTATGAAGGGTGATTGAGGAGTTGACCAGATGTGAACTAGTAAATAGCTTCTGGCCCCTTCTGGAGTATTGACACCTGACTCAGGCTGCATATTTGTCTTGCTTCAATATGGCCGGGATGCAGGCTTTGTATTCATCTTTTTCTGAGCATAAATATTTTTCTCAACAGGATTTCCTATTGCTAAAAAACTTACTGCTGTTATTGATAATGCCTGCCCATTCCCATTTTCTGAGGAAATCAGGTACTCGCATTCCAGCCCACCCTGGTTAACCCAGAGGCTAGAGCTGCAAGTGCTATAAATAAAAAAAAAAATGCTCTGAGTAATAGATAGCAGAGTATTCTGCTGAACTTCCTTTTTCCATTTTCTGTTGTGCTGTACATTGTGTGCAGAAAGGAAGAGAGAAGAAAAAGTGAGAGAGTCTTGGCTTAGATATTCATCTAGAAGAGAAAATACTTGCTTTCTTGACCCTTTGAACACTTGCATGTATTATATTAAAAGGTCATTGGTAAAGAATGGGAATAACCTAAAGATCAGGGACTATAAATATAGGTCTGTTAGTTCAGAGCTTGTGTGCCTTAATCGGTAGCCACCCAAATCATCAGTAGACACCACTTCATTTTTTTACTTAGATGCTTATATTCATTTAAGGGCAGTAGCAGTGTTAATATTACAGACTTAAAAACATCATGACAAATAGAGAAGCATGAGATATATTTTTTTAATTATTATTTATTTATTTCTACTTTTAATGAGACAAGAAAAGGAAAATTCCATCTCATCTTGATATTCTGAAAATTGTCTTGGTAAAAAAAAAAAATGTCTTGGTAATATAACTAATCAAGTAAACCCTTAACCTCTAATAATGTTTGTTCCCTGATTTCTTGTAGTCTTACTGGTTTTGTGAGTAGGTCTTTCTGTGCGTCTTTAAAAAATACTGTAATAAGATAAAGCAGAAAACTGGAAAAAAATTTCTAAATCACGATTTCAAGCAATACTATGTAATATTATATACTATATAATCCAACTAATGAATTCATAAATTTTCTATTCTAAATGAGTAATAATGTATATGATACTTTTATTGGAAGTCCCTTTCAGAATATCTTGCCTTCATTTAAAAATCCTTGTTATTTCGTATCTCTGGTTTTGCCCACTTTTAGGTATGAGTTTACATATCTTTTCTCTCTGATATTTACTCTCCAGCATTAGTTACTACAATGCTCTGGTTTTTTTCAGTTCATTATTTTCAGCCCTTTTGACAGTAAATTCCTCAGCAAATACTAAGCTTTTATTCTTCTACTGTTTGATAAAGGTAATAACAAAGATGACTAACTAAAAGTTGTGAATTACATAACTTATATGACTGTATGAATACTCATATGTAGTGCTAGTGCTCCTTATTTTCTTTAAATTTGTTTTATTTTCATCAACAGGCAACTGTGGCTATCATAAAATCTAAAATTCCGACCTATTGTTCTGTCTCCTCTTGAAAAATAAATTTGTAGTGATTTGTACTGGGTGAAGTCTGGAAAGAAACTGTCTATGAACATCACAGACACTTATATGGGGTATGATACATTCTCTTAAAATAATCACAGTTCTTCAGTATGATGGAAAATGGGAAAAGTCCTATCAGTTCATGAGTATGTAATTATGGAAGACTTGAAAATTATTCTCTTTGTATTGCCACTATTTGTGTATGCATTGTGCTTACAATGGCGTTGACCAATGGGCTGTTATTTCAAAAACAAAGTAAATGTTCTTATTTTGTTGTAAATTTCTATTTCCTTTAATATATCTCCAGTGGTTATCATGTTTTGTAAGTTTGTGTGATGCAAAATAGTTTGACTGTAATTACTTAAATAGTAACTAACTTGGTGCTATTTACATATGTATACCCACTTTTGAAACCTGTAACTTGTTTTGTGCCACAGGCATAGATGGATGCAGTTTGGGTTCATCAGCACTTACTGGGTTAGACTTAGAACTGTGAGAACTCATTTGTTGAGAGTCAGTTTTTAAAAATATGAAGCTGAATGCTCTGAATAAGTAGCTTGTGGTGCAAAATTCTTCAGTGCGTTCTCAGCCCATAACGTTGAGAAGCTGGAGAGGCTCTGGAGAATGCAGTACAGAGGCATCAGGTTACTCCATAGAGCCACAGCATAGGTTTTGCTCAACTAATTAGTTCTAGGTAGCTTTGGGCCTACTGAATGTGAGCTAGATCTAGGTGGCAACTTTGGAGTATTTACACTGTTCCCCCTTTGCACTGAATTCTGTATTGATAGGCTTAGGACTAGCTTGTGAATTCAGCTGCAGACAAGATAATGAACTTCTGAATGTGGAACCTATGGGTGAAAAAAAAAAAAAAAGTTAATAAAAAGCTTGCAGAAGCCAGCTTACCTGTCTCTCAAACCTTGTAGGGTGCAGTGTTTGTCCATGAATGGATTTTAACTTGATTGTTAAATAATTCCTGACGGGTCTTGTAATAAATACTGCTCGGGGTTCATGTTCCTCTAGTTATTTGAGCTACTCTGGTTGGGAGAGCTGACTGAAGTAACAAAATTTGCCATAGAACTATTTCCCCTAAGAAAATTCAATTCCAGAATTTTAAGTTGTTGGAAGGGTTGGGTTATTTTGTCATCAGAAGATGCTGTTGCATAGGGTATTAAAGTCTGTCATGTAAAAGCAATTTCAGAAGCTTTGGAAAAATTACCACTGTTTGGCTAAATTAATTTTGACTGTGCTAAGATATCTGCTGAGATAAGAACTGTGCTAAATCAAGATCTATGTATTTAAGTTGGTTTGTTTTGTTTTGTTTTTTAATAATTTTGTTGGCAAAAGTAATTTGAAGAAATTTAATATTTAACAACTCAAAAAAGATCATAATGCTTGTTATTCATGTTTATTTTATTTTATTTTTTACAAAATGTGCACATTAAGTTTACACAAACACACTACAGCAGTTTCAGGTGTACATGTATTGTACTACTCTTATCCTACACTGGTGATAGCAGAGCAGCCTTCAACATGCCTCTATCCCATCTCTACACCAGAATAGATACCTGATTTATTTTTGCAACATTCTTTCTTCTTCATGAATCCCCTGTCGCATTTTCTGCAGCACTGTCGCAATGAAGATTTGCCTATCTCTCATAGCATTTCATCTATTTTGAAGTATTGGCATAAACTCTGTGGACAATATATCTTAAAAATTACATGGGAGGGGACAGTTATATTTTAGGTACATGATTTTGTTTAGAAAAATCTTTCTAGGTTCAGAGTTAAGGTAACTCCAATCTTAATGAAGAAATCAACAACAACAACAAAAAAAAGTAATGTATTTATCACACATAGATGATATCATATAGCCAGTGTTTCCATTTTTCCCCCTGACTCTCTCTGATAATTAAAGATAATACAAAAAGCTGAAACAGATATTAGCCTGTCTAGCAGTCATTGTTAGTAGATGTTACAATGTACTACATTAATTCTGAGCACTGAAGTGGAAGTTTCAAAAGAATTTCATGCCTTTTTCTTTGTTAAAAGCAAAAAGACACATACTCATGAAAACACTGATAGGATCCAGTTATGTTTTCTTCATGAAAAAAATAAAAGCAGAAGATCCTTAATTTTAAGCAAAAAAAGCCTGGTGGACCCATCCAGGAAGAATTAGAAATATGATATGAGGACTCCTGATACTCGTGTCATGGTAAATTAAATGCAGATTTACTAGGTAAGTGTGATTGATAGAAGCTTACTCGTGTTTGTTAGGGAGTAAATCTACCTATAAGCAATTTCCTTTTTTTTTTTTTTCTTTTTTTTTTTTTTTTCTTTTTGTTCTGTAACAGTTCTTACTTTCAAATTACCTATTTTGTTAGGATTGGGTGTTTTTTGAAGAGAAAAAGGGGCAAGTCACGTGTAGAAGGCAATTGCAGCAAGATGTGAATTGCACATTGATTGTAGCACTTTAACTCAAAGTATTATAAAAAAAATGAGGACTACACCATACAAATGTGAAAAGAAAATACATGGTAATACCTCTGTATAAATTAGAAGCTCAGATTTAAGAAATACACTCAAATACTTGGAGATAATTCAATACAAATGAGTAGCAAAACTTAGAGTATTTATTTAATCTCCCTGTGATAGTATCTATTTTATCTTGGGGTTAGAATGATAATAAAGTTGCATAATTTCAGGTATTATTTTGTTTGCATTTGGAGTAAAAACCTGTCTTTTTAGAATAATCTTGTTAAGTAAGTAGCCACTGTTTAAGTCCTAAATTGTATAATTTAGAAAGGTCGTGTTGTTGCTGGGAAAAGTTTGTAGTAAAAAAATTATTTGCTTAATACATGTCTCAGTGTAAAGCTGAGTAATTTTATTTATGATAAAGTGGGAAATCCATCTTTTAGATAATGTTGCAGAATCGCTTGTATTTGTCCATGAGTTGTAGACCTAATGTCTTCATTAAATCACATTTTCAAAGAGCTGCATGGATCGCATTATATTCTCATCCTGTAAAAAAGACAACAAAGAAAACCCAAAAATCATACACCATTACAAATGAGCTGGCCAATATCTATAGTGAAATTAGGTGGAACTAACTGTATTTTACAGTTAATTACAACATTATTTTTCAGCTTGTTTGGAGAAATTGTTAGAAGATAAAGGCTGTTAATGGATCTACACTTAAATAGCTTTCTGTATATAGTAATTAAACCAAAACTATTCTGTCAAGTACAATAGCATATTAAGAAGATTGCCTGCAATATTTTGGAGGCTATACGTTGGTATCCAGTTCAACAAAATACATATAGACAGTAAATACTCGAGGAATAATTGTATCTGAAGTGTGGATCTGTACCTGGAAATTGTACACAGGAGCCATTTTGGAATTCTAGGACATCCTATTGCATAGCTAGGCATGACTCTAAAACAAGATTTAAGTGTGCATCTTTGCCTGAACTGAAGAGTCTGCAAAAGAGTTCTGCAGATATCACCGCAACACTCAGATTCCTCAGCTCAGGTTTTCTGTGTCTTCACACTGAAACATGCCAACTGTTTTCCAATGCTACTCCTGCTTTCTGATTGCTTTGTATTACAAGGTGGGTAACAAAATCTTCCACTTCTAAGTTCTGCATAGTGCTTACTGATGCATCACTCTGTACTCTGGTTTTTATCAGTGAGTAACACAGCAGTCAAGAAAAAAAAAAAATATTTTTTTGGGGGGTGTGGGTAAGAGTTACTTTTCAGGGCATAGAAGAGTTTGCTTGTAGTAGCCTGTAATGGCACTTCTGGATCAACAGCCTGTTGCACAATACAACATATATAGATATAATCCGTGAGCATATTACATGCTCATTCAACATTTCCTGGTCTCCACTGTAATGATCCTCTTTTTTAATCTGAATGCATACCCTTTAGTACTGTCTTGAAAGATAATCTAGCCTCCTTTAATTCTAGTGAATAAAAAGACTGAATTTGATAGAATATTTTAGGAAGTTTCATAGAAGAGGTGAAACTTCATGAAACCCATTCCTTAGGTTACCTCATAGTATTCTTTGCTACTGATAGTTATGTACATCTTCTGTACATTAATGTTGCAATAACACATGTTCAGTATCAAATTCCAGTTAAATTATTCACTGTTCAGTCTAGTGGGTAATTTGCTTTGTAGAAAATGACAAGTCTGAGTAATTTTTTTTTTAGTTTTTTGTTATGAAACATGCACAGTGGGGTTTTTCATCTTTGATTCTGTATGTCACATCAACTGATGTTGCTGCAATAAGTGATCTGTGCACTATTTTCTTCTGATAAATTAATTTATTAAGGCAATGATACGTAATTTCAAAAAAAGAAAAAATTTATGTAGATTAATGTTTAAAAAGTCTGTAAACAAGGGTACTATATTAAATTACTGAAAATAAACTACCTTTTTCCCACTGTATTATTTCAGAATGTCTATGCTGTTGAAGATCACTGAATAATGTACAGTTAAATTTTGGTTTAACTGGAATCCTTTGTCATTTAATTATTTACAAATGTTTCTCTATGTACATTAGTAACTAAACTCAGCAAGTGGGCAAAGCAAATTGCTCTCTATTTAGAAAGTGTTTTGATGCATCCTACCAATTTTATAATACATGTATCATCACTAACGAAACTGGTATTTGTCTAAAATCAGCTCCATATTTCTGAGGTTAGCCCAAATGATCAGCTCTGTGTATGGAAGGGGTTATGCCTGCAGAAAATATCTATCCCAGAAGCCTTTTTTATCATTATTAATAGGACCTTTAAGTCATTCACCCGGACTGATATTCACCTATGCACCATGTGTGCCTTAGTCCTTTTTTTTTTAATCTCTGTTCTTCATGGTGCTGCTGTAGATATGAAGCTAATCCTGAGTCAGACCATTTTCCAGCAGCACCAAGCAGTGAAAGGAGGCTGTGAGGAGGCTGTGAGGAACAGGGTGAGGCCTAGCCCCTGGGTTAGCCACACTACTGTTTCCCTGCTGTGTCTGCTATTGGGTGCCTTTTACAAAGCAGGACAGACAGCAGCTTCTTTCTGGGACTCAGATCAGTATACTTCAGGTTTTTCCTGTGGGAGCAGGGAGACTCCCAGCATCTGTATGGCAGACTGGCATTGAAGCAAATGGGTATGTGGGATAGGGGAGGGCAGAGAAATCAGGTCCTATGTATTCCCTGTCCAAGACAGAGGGAGGGTGAGGCAAAGCACCTTTTCTGTCCTCACTTAGATAGTTCCTTAGACCCAGTGACCAGAGAAACCACACTGAAAGCTTGAATTCTCTATAAATCTTTACATAACTGCTTAACATTGTGAACGGACAGACCATTCTTTGCATTAAGTGTGTGAATCAAGTCTTGAACTTGATGTATCCCTCAGGCTGTACAATGCTGCTACACTGATCCTTCTGCCAAAGCCCTATTCAGCACAAGGAGGTGATTTAAAAAAAAAGGCACATGCGTGTATAATAAGTGTTGAAGAACACACCAGAGGCTCTTGATGATACGAAAAAAATCTCATGAACCTCTCCAAGGAACCTGAAGTGGAGCTGCTATATTCAAATATGCTCTCCTGTGTTTCTTCTCGCACTTAAAGTAAGTGTGTCATGCTTCCCTTAGTTATCACAAAACACCAGTAGAGATGTACTTCTGAGACCCTCTGATTTGGCTTCCAACTCAAAAATAGAGAAATAGCAGTCCTCAGAGGCTGTCAACTCTTACCTGAGATGTCATTCAAAAAAAGGCTCCTGCAGCCTTCTTCTAGCAGAACAGGCTTCTAGTATGTTTTGAGGTTCAGACTGGATGAGATCTGAGCTTTAGAGTTGGGTTGAGGGTTTCTTTTAGTGCCTGTCTCCTGGCACTGTTTCAATTTTAGTCTCACAGCTTGAGCTAGAACTGACAAGCATATCTTCTGTGTGCCTTTAGCATATTTTCACATGCAACCAATGCAGCTCTGGCTGTCATACTCCTCAGGAAGCATTCCCATTCCAAAGTTTGGGGTACTATTATTTGTTAGGCAAACTGTCCAGGAAGGTTTGAGCAGATACGGTCTAACATCAGACTTAATGCCAAAGGAGGGTTTGTAGATGAGGAAGCCACTATAGATGTCAAAGATTAGGGAGCAGCAAGTGTCCTGTGCCACTGTCCTGAATGTTCTGATTTTGGTAAGGAAAAGGTAATAGTAGAACTCGTTCCGAGAGATAGAGAGGTACAAGAGTGATTAAAGGTGTGGACTACTTTCCCTAGGAGGAAAATTTGAGTACTTTACAGCTTGGAAGAGAGATACTGAATTAAGGGCAATAACCATAACCACTGTTTTTCCATAACATGAGAATGTACGGAAAACATAAAAATACTGCATGTCAGTCTAAAACACAGACAGATTTAATACAGGAAGGATCACAGGATCATTTCATTTTGCTTTTGCCATTGTTAAATGCTTATGAAGGATGAGACACCTCAGTCCTGGACTGAGGTGACTCACTGCATGCTGAGGATAGAAAGGAACCCGAACCTTATCTTTTAAGCTCAGTCTCATACTACTAGGATATCAAAAATACAAGTTTTCCTCCAGCTGTGTTTTTTAAAAGGAAGCATCCACTACTCTCCATTGTGAAAAATGTAATCTTGAACAAGCTGAAGCCACCTTAACTCCTGAATGAAGTTTCTTGAAGGACTCTAACACCAAATCTCATTTCTGAAACCAAATCTTGATATAAACATGAATTAATAATATATAAATGTATCTTGATATAAAAATGAATCGCACACATTGCAGCTCAGAAATCTTAAAAAGAAGAACAGGCCTTAGTAGGTAGAAAGGCAAAAATTTAGACAGTGATACTTTTTGTAACAAAAAACATTGACACCTTTGAAGTTAAAAGCAAAGGTGAGGTAAGTGGTATGATGAGAATGGTGTCTCTGTCATGTAGCCATTTAGAGAGCATCTCTCTCACATGTATTCTGAGTACTCAGAAGATGTAAATAAGAATTCTTCTGACTAATGCAAGAAACTGTGAATCACATTGGAACCGGAGAGCAGACAGTTCCTTACTGAAGGTACTAATTTTCTTCATAAATGAATCACTCAGCCCATCACCGTAATTGGAGGCACATTAACCTGTCATTTAACTTCCAGAATTCTGCAGATCTCAGCTGGGAACTGAGCCTCATCTCTGTTTTCTGATAATCACTCACCTTTAGCAGAGCAAATGCCTTTCATTCGTATTAACAAGACCGAGAAGCTAGAACCATGGTTACTGCAACAGAGCACTGCCAACAGATAAGACACTACCCAATACCCTTGCTAAGAATATAGAGAACATCCACAGTTATAAGAGCTGTTGTCTGTCTTTCATCCCCCCAGAATAAATGGATTAAAAAAAAAATCAGCCAAAGTATAACTTACTAGGTAGCTGTGCTCATGAAAGCAACCCAAACTAATAACTAAAGATTAATATAAAATCAGACAAACTCTAGAGCATCTTTGCTATTTCCTGTTCAGCTCTCCCTATTCCAAATGGTTAAAAGCTATCACTCACCAGTCTTGCTAGTCTTGTTCTCTCCTGTCTCATTTCTACTGCTGTCTTGGTATAGGAAATAAGAAGCAATACACACAGGCTGTGTTGCTGGTCTGTGTCAGCATCATGTTAATTAGAGTCAGCCTGGGCAAGGTATCAGTAGAACACTACTATGATTCTTTATACTTCTCACTGTAATGAATAATGTTGGGTTTATTAACCACACCAATTTGCAAAATGTAATCAAGCCTATCTAGGTCTAATATGACACTTTACATTATATAAAAACATTTTAGCACACCGAAGCCTTGTCATATTTATTTTGTACTATATTATGTTTCTTTTTCTTCTTTTTTTACCTGACAAATTAACAGTAGTTCCTTAAATTTCTGAAAATGCAACTTATCTTTCCTCATATTGTCTCTTGGTCTGAAGGCAGGCTGGTTTCTGAACAGCAGAAGAGTGAAAACAAATTATAATTCCTGCTGCAGAAGTTTATTCTCATTCAAGGCTCTAGGGTCAATGAGCTGCTTTCAGCAGTTGAAGGAAATGAACAGCTACCTGGTGAGTGTAAATGCTTGCAACTGATAATCACAATCAGTTCTCACTCCCTTGCCTTACTAAACTTGTCTGCTGGTAACTCCTGCCATCTGACAATTCTGAGTCAGCAGTGTGCCTAGGTGGCACAGAAGGTCAATGGCATCTTGGCCTGTATCAGGAATAGTGTGGCCAGCAGGACTAGGGATGTAATTCTCCCCCTATACTCAGCACTGGTGAGGCCTCACCTCAAGTACTGTGTGCAGTTCTGGGCCCCTCACTTCAAGAAGGATATTGAGGTGCTGGAGCAGGTCCAGAGGAGAGCGACGAGGCTGGTGAAGGGACTGGAGGGAAAGGCTTATGAGGAGAGGTTGAGGGAACTGGGGTTGTTCAGCTTGGAGAAGAGGCAACTTGGGGGGGATGACCTTATAACTCTCTACAACTACCTGAAAGGAAGTTGTAGTCAGGTGGAAGTCGGGCTCTTCTGCCAGACAACTAGTGACAGGACGAGACGGCATGGTCTGAAGCTGCACCAGGGGAGGTTTAGGTTGGATAGTAGGAAGCACTTCCTCACAGAAAGGGTGATAGAACACTGGAATGGACTGCCTAGGGAGGTGGTGGAGTTGGATCCCTGGAGGTGTTTAAAGAAAGATTGGACGTGGCACTTAGTGACATGGTCTAGAGAGACCTTATTGTGGCATTTCAGTACTTAAAGATGTCAGAAAGATGGGGACAGACTTTTTAGCAGGGCCTGTTGTGATAAGACAAGGGTTGATGCTTTTAAAGAAACAGAGGGAGTTTTAGACTGGAGAGAAGGAAGACATTTTTTACATTGAGGGTTATGAGGCCCTGGCCCAAGCTGCCCAGCAAGGTGGTATATGCGCCACCCCTGGAACCATTCCAGGTGAGGTTGGCTGGGGCTCTGGGCAACCTGCTATGGTTGCATATATCCCTACGTCCTGCAGGGGGGGTTGAACTAGATGACCTTGAAGGGTCCCTTCCAACTCAAACCATTCTGTGATTCTCTGTAATTTGCAAGCTCCACTCACTTTCCCTTTTTAAGGCTTCCAGCAGGTCATGAGTCTCTTACTGAGAAATACACCTAAAGATGATAAATTTTCAAGCAGTATAATTACTCTTATTGCTGTGACTGTGTGCCAGTTATAACAGGAATGTGTACCCCAACATGGGCAGAGGACAGAAATAAATACGAATGTGAAGAAGCTTTCTTGCCATCAAGAACCAACAAAACACTGTTAAAAAGAGAAGGGGATGCAGACACGGTTGTCTAATAAACAATGACAGCTTGTATATAACATCTCTTCTACAAATTGAAGTCACAAATTTATTTACACTGTTTAGTATTTTTGTGTTATGGTGTACATACATACTCTACCTTAGGAAAATACTGTTTCTGGTATTAGGATTAGCATCACTGTCCCTCCAGAAATCTGTATAGTGCTATGATAGCATTAGCCAACAGATACAGGTTCAGTACTTATCACTAGGTACTTACTTTCTGGCAGCTCTCGATGAATTCATCTATGGTAACTACTCCATCTTTGTTTTTGTCCATTTTCTGTCCAGAAAGAATAAGAATGAATGTTAATCCTCCTGAAATCCTGTATATAACAAGTCCATTTTATTATTAATTTCAGTTATATATCAGCCTAGAAACAAGCAGGCCAAAATGATTTAAAAACATAGTAAGTGATATACCAGCATAACCTTAAGGAGCTAATTGTTGAAAAAGCAAGGGATAATGATTAGAACTGAGAAACACGGGATAGAGTCACACAGAAGAAAAAGGATTATAAAATTGGTAGGATATGCAAAACTGTTACAACAATGAAAATCTTTTCATACCTGCTAACAGAGCAGGTGTTTTGGCTCCTATGTTACCCAACCCACCTGGAAAAATGTTTCCACATGTTGTCTAGGTGCATCCTCCTTGAGAACAGGATATGTACATTTCCCCATCATATCATATATTGCTTTCATGATATCAAGCATTTCCTGAAGAGAAAAAAGATGTCTCTGTAACGTAAGGTGTGTTGTAGACACTGCTTTAATTCAGAATGCATAAATGAGTTTTAAGACTGACATTTTAGAATAAAATATTGAGATTGTGCCTGTTACTTTATGACTGAACAGCTTCAAGAAGGAACTGCTATGTTCCTAGAAATTCTAGCATGTTAGTTTAGCTTTCATAGATATACTCATTAAATAGATGCAGATGCCTTGTATTGATCTTAAATTATTTAGAATATATGCAAGTTCATGTATGGGGCTTTGAGCAACCCGGTCTAGAGGAAGGTATCCCTGCCCATGGCAGAGGCAGTTAGAACTGGGTGATCTTTAAGGTCCCTTACAACCCAGTCCATTTTATGATTCTGTGATGGTGAGAAGAGTCTCCTGAGGCCTCACAGATAAAATCAACCAGGAAAAGAAGTTCTGTAACACCAAGTAAATGGTCAAAGCATGTTAGCTTCTTACAACTGAGTTTTCCCTAGAGATAATAGAGACACCAATGCACACACCTGCACATATGCTAAGTGTTCTTTTATATTAAAAGCTTTGAATTTTGTTAATAAAGTGGCTTGTGAAAAATATAAGAATAATTATTAAAAAAAAATCACCCGCCATTATGCTGAGAAATTATTCTGTAGATAACCCTTTTATAATAATCATAAAGTGTTTTTCTAAAAGTGTAAAATTAGAAGTGTAATATAAATATTTGTGTAGAGACCCAGTTGTGAAAAAAAAAAAAAAAAATGAAAGCACTCATTTTGTCACACTCTAATATAAGTATGTGTTTGCATTATGTAGAATAAAAGATGTAGGAAGCTTTTTTATATAAATTCTGTTTCAAGTAAAAGTTTTTAGAAGTAGATTCATAAAATGAGTAACAATTCTGGCCCACATACTTACTTTTTTCTTTTTTGTCATAATATCCTACCAAATTACTTTATGCTAATGACTGTACGTATAAATACATTGACATATGTTAAAGGCAAACATTTCTGTACCTGAAGAATTCTGTCATTTTGCAATTTCTGTAAAAATATTCCCTTTTGACATTTGCCTTTAAAATGAGAAAATTACTTCACTTTTAGAATGTCTAGTTTCACAATATGTTTATTTCTTAACATGCCTAATTGACAGTGAAGCTGTTCTTTGAAAGCAGGACTTGCAGTCTTTTAGTTTCAGTGATTAGCGTAAAAAGTAGACCTTACCTCTTTAGTTATATATCCATCCTTATTTATATCATACAAATTGAAAGCCCAGTTCAGTTTCTCCTGTACTGTCCCTCGTAGTAAAATTGAGAGACCCATAACAAAATCCTAAATACACAAAAGGTCTTGGTCAGTTTGGAATTGAGCAGTTTTTCACAAGTACCCAAAAATCCAGAATAATGCATTAATCAGAAGCACAGGAGTCTGGAAAGATACATTGTTTCAAAATTATTTTTTTTTTTTAGCTTCAGAGTAAGTGATAAGAATTGCTGTTTATTTTTTAAAAAGAGTTAACAATCAAGGCACTGTTTTCTACACTCATATTGAATAAGTAAATTGAGTCATTTTCTAGAAAATAAGCCATAATGTTCTGTTAGTGGATTTATCCTCTGAAATGTCTCAACTAAGCAGTTCCTATTGAACTTAATACCAGGGAAAAGCAATCTCCATGGTTTAATGGTTCAAAAAAAAGCTTAAGTGGGAGTTAGATTAATCTAAGCACAGTAGACCAATTTCAGGAGGAGCTATCTACTAAGGAACATTAAATTCTTGTTAAATCTATACCTTGTTGGAAGTGGAATATGTGGTTCACAGACCTCCTAGATCAGTCTGTTGCAGTCAACATTTGAAACTGTGTATACCACAGTACACCTCAGTACTTAAAATTTTACTGGAAATATGATGGGGAATAGTATTGATTATGTGTCCATGTATGACCCTAATGTGTTTGTGACCCATCACTGCTCTATTGCTGTAGAGCTATTCCACAGAAATAAATCAGAAGACTTTTGAGATTATTTATATGTAGTATTTGGTTATAGATTTTTTGTTTCATAATTAATACTTTTGACAGCACAAACCTCATTTACATTTACTGATCATCTTTCAGGCTGGAGAGAATATCAGCTTGGGTATATCATCACCTATCTTCTGTATGTCTAACCATGTTAAGTTTTTCTAAACAATGTCTCTTCCTAACTGTCTCCTCCACTTTTTTCTGTTTGGTAAGCTTGTAAACCCATAAATCTGTGAGATTGTCTCCCTGATAAGTTGACCAAAATATGGCAAGACCTTACATTTAAATGAGCACTTCTAGCTCATTGGCAAAAACATACAGGAAGACTCAGAGTAACATTAAAGCAGAGACAATAAAAACTGAAATATTTCTTAGCAGCACCAGCAAAGATTATGCATTTCCTTAAAACAGGAACACTGGAAAAGACACCATCCACAGAGGTTAGACATAAATTACACAGGTCTGATGTACCACACAGTCAAATATGCACACCTGATACAGTGATGCATACACAGATACTGTGTCCTCAAATGGTCAGTAGACACAGACAGCTCTTTTTACAGCTTCAGTCTTTTTAACAATTCAAGTGGTATGCTCTGGGCTTTCTCTGTCATAAGATTCTGTCTTATTGGTGTATGTGCCCTTTTGGGGTAAGTGGATACATGAATCTTGAAAGAGTTTTGCTCAACTTGTCTTATCTACATCTCAATGATTAATTGAAGGTCACAGGGTTAAATCTCCAAACAGCTCTTTAACGATGTACTATTAAGTATTAAACTGTTCAAGAAATTCAGAACAGATTTGATCAGATTACAACATTAGCAATTTACCTTTTTAATTCAGTACCATGTTTTAAATCTTTTCTGCACTGTTTTACATTCTCAATGTAGCTTTTCATGAAGTCCTTTGAGAAGGTCTCCAATACCTTTATTTTCTTAAGAGTATTATATTTCAGAACTCTAAATGTATTTTTAATTTGGCACCAGCAACTTTTTTTAAAATTTATTCTGTCTAAACTACATATCATTTTTGTTTACTGATGATTTATCTTCATCCCTTTCTGTGATGTACCACTTATATGTTAGCTGGCTTCCTGGCATCATTTTTATCCCCATTTGCAAGGCTACCCTTCTATCATTGGTTTTAAAAGACATGCATAAAACCCCCTTGATTTTATGCTGTTTTGGATGGGACTGCATGTCCTTATAAAAGCTGGAACAACTCAAATACCTTCCAGGTGTGTGCTCTAAACTTTGCAAAAGTGGGTCTTCTCCTTCTATATTGCATTAACATGTTTGAGGATCATACATAGTTCACTTCAGAAGCATTGCCTTTGTCTGAGAGTTGTGCAGAAGTCCATCTCAGGAACAATAGAAACGACTTACCATAAGAGGAGGTTAGGAGATGAATAAGGACCAGTTAGGATGGATTACCTTTTCTACATACTTACTTTCACGCAATTGAAGAATATAGCAATAAAATCATATAGAAATATGATTCAATGGACACAGGATAATTCCACAGGGTATTTTGGACTAGATCCTCAAAGACAAAAATGCTGTGCATGGTGGAAGGCAATGTGTGTGTGAGGAACTGTATAACTAAGCTAGCTGTTACTCACTGTAATCCAGTGCAGAGTGCCATAGTAAAGCAACAGGGCTGAGAGTAGCAGAGAGCATTTGTCTATACACTTGTTACCAACAACTCAGTGACACGAGTCAGGCACCATTTAGCGTAGAGTGTGAACCACAGTTCCCATTACAGTATTAGAGTACCCAAATGTGTTTTCCTCCCTGGTCTAGACATCTGATTTCTGGGAAGAGAGGAATTCTACTTTTTGAGCCTATTTATTTTTGAAGTAAGATTCACAGTACTGCTTGGACACTTACATCCCCTAAGGATGACAACACTGTCCACTGAAAGCAACTGTCCTGCTCAGCCAAGCACCTAATAAGGAGTGGTGCATCTGATCTATGGTCACAAAAGAGCCTAAAACTTTGGAGGGGGTCTGTACACAACTCTAGTTCAGGTCTCTCTTCAGTCTGTGACAGTGAAGTTAGAAGCACACAAGTCTGTGCTTTGGCAGTTTCCTACTCCTTTCCACAGCTTCCTGTTTCTAACTTGCTACCTTCCTGCTGAGCATGCTAATACCTGTGAAGATGCCAAACTCTTCTGTGCCTAACTTTGATTCTGCAAGAAAGGGGATGTCTTGGTGAAGGGCTGCAAAATGGAGCATCATTGCACTTGTATTGGAGCCTCTGTGTGCTCAGTATCACAGCCTGCTCACATTTCATTTCTGCACTACAGATGTAGAGAGCCTCTGGTTGTGATCTGGGATTAAATGTTATTTGTTTGGGTTTTTTGGAGCAGTGATTAATTATCTCTTAACAAGTTTGTTGATGACTTTCTGATTGCTTTATCCTTCAGTAAATCTTTGGGGGGAATTAATTCATTACTAAATTAATTAACAAGCTTAATAGTGTGCTGTCTCAAATCCATAGGAAAGCTTAAAATTATTCCACTTGATCATGTGTTCCTTTATGTCTTTTTCAAGGCTGAAAGAAGTAGGTAAGCAGGCAACGTTTTTGGATTTAGCCCTTAGGATTTTGGAAAGGAATCAAGTAATGAGCGTTAGTCATGGAAGTGGTGGAGCCCTAGTGCATGTAAAACAAATAACACCAAGGAGGAGCTGCTACTGAGAGGAAATATATTTCTTTGCAGCTACTGTACACCAGCCAGTATTAAAATGCTTATGAGATCATCACTAACCTGAGAAAAATTAGCTCATTTCCTACATGACATGAACAAGGCTTTTTGTGTTGAACACAGAGAATCAGAGTTGGATATGTTCATTAACCTGCTACCCTCATATTCCTGCCTTGGAGACAATGACTGTTTAGCACTGTTATTATTAGTGAAATATAAAAGTTGTGTTTCATCTTAAGACCTGGACTATCCTATGGAACTGAGTTAACATGCTTTTTAATTTATTAATTAAGGCAACATTCTCAGGTAATAATTGAGGAATAAAGCAATCAGAAAATCAACAACTTTGCAAAGAATTTTTTTGTTTGTTTTTGAGAAACAAATACAAGTTTGTCTTTTATTAAAATTGACAAAAATATTTAAACTTCTCCATTGCACTTGGGCACAGCTTTGTACTTTAAGGCACTGAGATTTAATAGAATTACAAAGTGACTTTTTTCCCATCAAGACCACATTTATAATAGCCTTAATCTGCATCTACAGCAAACTAAGGGTACTGATTTGGATTTCTTCATTTGGGTGCAGTATCCTTTACCTTTGACTACATGTGTGAAGTTAATTAGCTTCAATTTTCCTGACTGTGCAAATAGCCTGTAAGCCCAGATCTTCATTTTGGTTCAGATACAGTATTCACATATGTCCTGGTTTAAGTGAGAACAGAACTAATTCTGTTCAGTGATTTTACTTTTCAGTTCAGTTCTTCTAACTGCACTGTCTGAAGTTAGCAGCC